>JAMKCH010009592.1:0-27394 GCA_023653785.1 Ophioderma brevispina | reverse complement strand
AAGTCTTGATCCAATTATGAAGAACAATTTTGATATATGGGGGAGAACGTATTTCAGTCCGCATCATTTTTTTGAAAAAAATGGCAAAAATATGCCGTTTTGGCCCCAAAACGGTGTGTAGATAACCACGAAACCCACAAAAGTGGGTATGATCATGTAGATAATTAAATTATCTTCAATATGACACCAAAAACAAGGTAATTGGAGGCTCACGTAGGACATTACCCTCAAAATACTGTCGTTAGCCAAAACGGCGGCCATTTTGGCCGCCATCTTGGATTTCGAGGTGACCGCAACAAAATTTAATTAGCACACCTCTGAATTATTGTGTATTATCATAAAAACTACCAAAAAATCAAGGTGTGCTTAGTTTGTAGTGATCTGGCAAGTAACTTGCTTATTTTTGATTTTGGCCCTTCACTTATAAGATTTCACATGGTAAATGAGAAAAACAGTAGCTTTCTCAAAATACCAAAATGTTGACCACTTCCGGTAAAATATTGGAGTATGGGGACGATGCTATTAGCAATCAGGCCACGGCCCTTTAACTCTTGAGTCTTTCTTGCTGTCCAATATAGGACCCGAGGTACTTGATGTCTAACCTTTTTGAGTTGGGTACCGTGTGTAGGGCAGATAGGTTAATGATTCTTTTCCTCATTGACGGTCATGTATTCCATTCCGTCTCTTTGGCATTTAGATGTAGGCTGACTTTATCTGCAGCATTCTCAAATGATGCTTTTTAGTAGATCTTGTGCAGCACATATCACATCCCCTGTTAGAGCTGCGTAGTCAAGGTCTTTGAGATGCTGACTTTGGTGACGTTTAGAATGCTTGAGCGCCTTTTTTGCTGCTGTCCTACCTATTACCCAGGCTATTACCAAATGACCCTACTTTTAAAATGTTCACATACTCAATGACCCCCATTTTCTTCTTCCTGCTATCCACTTTTATCACAAGTTTGCATGAAATTATCCACTTTTTTAAAGAATATGAACACCCAAATTCAAAATTTTCGCAGCCTATGTGCACATTTTTAACAATTTTATAATTTCATGGCAGCAATTTTTATAATTTCATGACAATTTGAACTCTGGAAAAGAGGCACTTCCTATTTTAACTTCAGGTTTTAACATCATTGGCCCCCTTCTTAAATTTTTATACTGGATGATCCCGTTTTTATTCAGCTTGTGTACCGAATGACCCCTTATTTTTGGGTACATTTTATATGAAAGGACCCGGGAAAAGACCACATTTTTCACCTATACATATACATCACTTTGCATAGGGAGTGCTCCCCCCGGCACCAGTTGACCCACACTGTTAGAACACTGTTTAAAATTTTGCTGTTTAAAAAGAGGGTTGTTTAAAGTGTTGTTGTTTAAGTTTTAAACAATGTTGTTTAAGTTTTAAACAACATTGTTTAGTTTGTTGTTATAACATGTTGTCTTAAACAGGGTTGTTTAAGTTTTAAACATTTAAAAAAAAAAAAACTGGCATTCTTTAACCAACTGCTGTTTACCCTGGTCATCGCTCAACCTTGTTTAAAAGTCAAATTAAACAACTTGTTTAAAAATTTTAAACAACTGATGCTTAAACTTTTAAACAAGTTGTTTAAATTTTAAACAAGTTGCTTAATTTTTTAAACAAGTTGCTTAATTTTTTAAACAAGGTTGAGCGATGACCAGGGTAAACAGGGTTGTTTAAAATTTTAAACAACTTGATTAATTTTGTTCTAACAGTGCAATGTGTTTGATTAAATACTCTCTGATAATAATTTCTAAATAAAGATTTCCCCATCCCGATTGCAGTCTGACAAATCATCTAGAACGCGAAATTAATTTTGGCGGGAAAATTGCGGCCATCTTGAATAATGACCATCACTTTCCACTTTTAATATATCAATTGCAAGTGCTACACACCTTGCAGGCATAGCCATGCAAAACATGTTCAAATACTAACAGAAAAATGGAAAATCTCCCTAAACATGCATTTATACCTTGTCGAAATATGGGCGTATACGTCCACGTAAGATAAATGCAAATTACCATGTCTTGCCAGGCTTCCCTTTTTCTACCTTTTTGATATGTTGTTTGGGAGATCTTTCACTGCTAGTTGCAGCAAGAAAACCTTCTGTAGCAATTTTGTCCAGGTGTACCTAGTATTTTGTCATAGATTGAGTGGACTATACATGTACATATATCCCATATACTATTTTTTCACCATTTTTAGCTTTTTACCAAGGCGTTGCGATTTATTTGAATTTCTTGCAGTCCCTGTACACGATGTGGTAAAGCACGCTCTAATGGGTAGTCCTCTTGCGCCGCCTTCGCTTGGTCGAGGGCTGCGCACTCGACACGCGCCTTCGGGGTTTCACACCAGTGAATGCATGTCCTATTCCTTTCCTGTACAAAATGGGCGAGATGAAACTTCGATTTCTCCTCATTGGAACATCTCAGATCTTAAAGCGTAATATTTCTCTTGAAGATCATCAATTTCCTACCTGATCAGTCCGGAAATTAGGGTACTTATCCCCAAATTTTCGAGCTACTGGACCCTGAAAACTAGCATGCACTGTGGACCCTGGAGTGTTCAGAGCACTTTTTCAGTCAGGTGGTCCCTGTAAGAATACGGTTAAATACGTCTGTCAGATCAAAATAAAGTATCAATGATATTCCTACAGATTTAATACCTAATATTGATTCAACCATTATTGGCAACCACAGATCTTCGCCTTTTCCTCTCATTTTTTTAGGGTACACTTAGTCGACGGTCCCCACCAAAACAAAAACACCTCAGTTTGCAGTGGGGGGCCTGGACTTAACCTGTTCCCCCTGATTATTTTACTGGGTGTGAAATCTTTGGCCGATCATGGTTGAGGCGTCTTCAAACCAAATAATAATACATTTTTACCGCATAACTCCGGAACTATAAGCAATATATAGGGTAAACCACATCCTCTTTGAATCCATGGTAATCTGAGGAAGATTGGCATGTGGCTTATCTGCAACATGATTGAGCTTTTTAAACTTTTGACGACGGTATAACTAAACCCAACCTGGAATTTGCTTCCACCAAAGTTGTTTTTTTGAGTTCATTTGCATAAAGTACATATGTACCAAATTCACAATTTTACACACTCAAAATCCATGGAAGAAGAGATGATATGGAACCACAACAGTCAATCACAACATTTGGCCGTTGCTGCTACCAGCCATATGGAAAATCATCAAATCGGAAATATCTCGCCATTAGCTCAAAACAGAACGTTCTCGTTCATGCTTTCATTACGATCGCGCTTTGATAGTTGCAATTACCTTCTTTATGATCTTCTCACTCCTCAAATTGAAAAAAATTTACCGAATCAGGAACACAGGCCCCGCTCATCTCATCACTTGGGCAAAAAAGAAATTTGATCACATATCAGTTTCAAAACGTTTCAACAGCCTTTCAGCACAAAAGGAAATTCAAACGAACCTTGAATTTGTCGCGAACGTGTAAACACACGTCTTCACAGAAGATGTCCTTAGTGGGTTGTGATGGATTTTGCCCTTCCTTATGTGATTGCGCCTCCCGCAACCGACGGAAATTGCTCTATCCTCTTAATACTAGTACCTTAGTTCGTCCAGTCGGATGTTTATGACCAAGTCAGTTTTTTGTGTCGGCTACAGCCGAGGCCTGCGGCTGGGTGCGGTAACTTATAATTGTTTAAGTCTCTCCCCTAATTGTCTGCCGGTCTGGCCGATGTACCTTTGGCGCACTCACCACAATTTCGTAGACCACACCCAATCTTTTGTCATTGGGTTCGAATCTTTCGTGAGACAGCCAGTAATGCCTCAAGATTTGTAGTTTTGAAGATTGGGCGACGCCATCCACTTTAAAATCCTTTGTTGTTTCGGGACGAGACCGTCGATGAAAGGAAGGTGAACAAGGTTGACCACGAGCATTCGCTACGGGATTAGTTTGTTTTTCCCCGCGTTTTCTTTTCTTTGTGTTGGGGGCTAGATTAAAAGTCCAATTCCGGTAGCCACAGTGCGACAAAGCTGATCTTATATGCTCGAGTTCTTTGTTCCTTTTCCTGGGGGTCTGTCACTGCGATTTCGGCTCTGTGAAACATGTTCGGATGATACTATGGATTTGTGCGATATTGGATGTGCGAATCAAAGAGATATTGATCAGTGTGGGGGTGGTTTTTTTTTTTTTTCTGTCAGAGGAGATGTTGCGAGTCCTTCCGCGTTACCGGGTTATTTTTAGTGTCCAGAAATGCAAGGTGCCTGTCCACTTCCGGCTCCTGATACATTTATGTGTGCGTTTCTTATTTAATATGATCTGAGAAAGTCTTAACGTCGATTCGTTATTTCAATACGTACATCTCAACAATATCGACCAAAGTAGAAGTTACCAGGAGTCACTAGCTAAGGCTGCATTTTTCAAAAATGCTCCATATACAGGTTTGCAATCACGGCGACCGGGCCTCCCATAGCAACAACCCCCACTTGCTATAAATTGCCTAACGAAAACCCAAAAGTAGGTTGTGCTTAGAAAAGTCCCAAATAATTTCACACTTTGATTCATCATTCTGTTCAGTCTTTTCTTTCCAGCTGTGATCCCTCGCTAATAATTCCTTGACTTACTGCTTCAACCGCGTTGTCGACGGGAATACTCGTGAACAATGCTGATAATCGTAAATGAAATCTGAACTCAACCAGGTTTTTAAGTCTTAGATCTTTAACCCTGTCCACGAAGCATTCAGTATTCTTGATGTCATAGTGCAGTTATTGTCCACTGTAAACGGTCCTCAACCTTTTGCCCACCCAACCAAATCATTGTGACCTAATCCATCATAAGTTTTGATCGCCATGTAAAGATTCCCACTTTACAGGCACCCATCAATCAACTGATCAAAGGACATGCCTATGGATAAGCCATTACCCACACACTGTGTGTGCATGAACCTTGGCGAGTAGCGCCTGTTTTTTACACAGGTGGAAGCCTTGTTAAAATGGTCGTTTCGGATCATTTTTCAACACCGTATTTCAAACAATTACACCGCCCTATAGAAAATAAGATTATCTGGTTGTCACTTCTACGAAGAGTATAGCTCCAACCGTTTTGTTCATGGCGCCTCTTGTATCTGCCCAGCAATCACTGGTATTTTTGCCCTAGAGTTGGCATTTAACCCGACCAAATCCCAAGCATCAACATCAGTCGACTGCGCACGAGCCTATCTCAAGTTTCCTCCAGTAACTTCTGTTTTGGGCCAAGTTGGAGATAGCCTTTGGTTCAACATGTTTTGTTTGTATCCCCCAAGAGGCCATTGGATGTAGGAGAGATATGATTTCTCTGTCGCCTGGCTTCCTCGTGCCATGTGGTGGGAGTAGAAGCATATAACCTACTAAGCTCCCCCTCTGGCATCCTTAGAATATGACCACGAAAAGTAAGCTGTCTCAGCCTTACTCGGTTTATCAGACGCTCCGTACCTGTAGCAGCATAGATTTTGCCATTTGGGAACACGATCTGCGCTTGACGTTCAGCATGAGTCTGTAGCCAATCATGTTGCGAAAGAATTGTCCTTACTCTCCAAATTGTTGGGGTTTCGCAGCCATCAAAAATACTGTCACGACATGTTTGTGGTGAAGAGGCGTACTTTCATTTCGGTTGGTATACTTTGACTTCTACATACGCGCTCCAACTTCCAAAATGCTGCCCAGGCAGGCTTTTCGTCTGTTAAGGTCCTTAGAACTGGAAGCCCATCATACAACCAAGATATTTGGAAGTCGGAGACATGGTTGATGCACTCGCCATAAACTATAAGCAGTTGAAGTGGGTTGCAGTTGGTAGTCATGTACTCTGTCTTTTTTGCACACTGTGAAATAAGGCCCAATTCTTCAGCTGCAGCTGCTGTTCTTTATAACTGTGCCGAGCGCTCGGGATTGAGGACTCCAGTAGGGCGATATCGTCAGCGAAAATCGAGGTCATTTAAGACTTTGGCTGGATACCTCCTGGACTGACGTGGAGGTGTCATCAATCCGGAATCTGGATCTTTAGTGCCTTGCAGCAAGTAGTCTATCAGCACAATTTGAAAAATAAAGGGAGCTAATACATCTCCTGCATTACCCCTGTTGAAACGAGAAAAGGCTCCGATATATTTCCATCTACCATAACAGCGCTTTTGGGATTGCTTGTAGAGGACGCAATATGGCTTTTACAAACCTGTCTGGAGATACCATGGCCGAAGAGAACCGAGAACATGGACCTTCCTGTTTGATAGAGTCAAAGGCCTTCTTAAAATCGATGAAGGTGATGGTGACGGTGGGAGTGATAACTAGGACAGGCCTCCATGATTATCCTTAGGATGTGAACTGCTGATGCACAGGCTTATACCTGGGCGAAAACCAGGCTTGGTTGGATCTTAGTATAGGATCAACATGCTCTCGTATTCTTGTTACAGGATTTTGTTTGTAGACTTTTGCTGCCAAGCATCAAGGAAGCCTCTGTACTTATTCATGCAGCTGAGGTCTCCATTCTTAGGCAAAGGAACAATGATGTTAGTGATACCACTGTTCGGGGGTGTGTAGGTGGTGAAATTGACTCAACCCACAACTTGTGGATGACCTTTGCAACATTACCACACACCACTATGGAGTGCTTCTGATGTTATTGCACAGTCCACTCCAGATGCCCTGTGTTTTTCATTCATTGAATTGCTTCTGGTTTCTTCGCGGGTGAGTATGGGTCTTGGATATAGGAAGGTCCTGATCAGGAGGGGAAGGTAGGTAAGAGTTGGTGGAACCAAAATACCACTCTTTATAAATAAAATAAACCATTTTCGGATTTTTTGAATGTTCTATCATAATGAAATTCACATATTGTTATGATGTCCCATATTCTACAAGTAGAGATTCTACCAAGAAAATCCCTCGAGCACTTTTCTCGCAACGAAGTGAGTTTCTCATGTCCTGCGTTAAGCACAGAGGACGCATGACAGGTCATAGACCTATTGAATGAACTGTGTGCACAGTGAAGAGGGAAAATTGAAGAAACTGCCAAGATAATGTGATGTTTAAGTTTTCAACCCAGTATGTTTCTAAAATGTCTGCTAAGTTCTTGACAGACTCACTATTGTCACATAATTGATGCTGGAGACAATAGGTCGGAGGGGGCTCCTTCCGTATGTACTTTCGGTAACCCGTAAAATTGTGGTACACTACACAAGGAAGGATATAGCTCGATAATAAAATTTTATAAGCTTACTTTGGTTAGGTCTTAGTCGGTCTCTTTATAAGCGTGAATTACGTTTACGTCCTCCACAAGTGCATTGATCTTCTGATCACACTGTTCAGAGTCAAGAATCACTGCTTAGCCCTGCCTTGAATCAGTGGTATAAGGTGGGTAATGTTTGCGGATCTTCTTGAGATCGAATAATGCGTCCCGCTCCTCTTTAGAGATGTTACTTTTTGGGGGCTTCGCTGATTTCAACGCACTTAACCAGTTTAAAGCGGGTAAATTCCGCCGCTGCTCTTCAGTCAATACCATGGGTTTTGTTTGTTATTGAAGCCGCCTTAATCGCCGTATTCAGTCTCAGTGATGATGTTCTATCATCGGTGACGGAGCGAAATTTAATCCTGTCTGCAAGGGACAGAGTCTCCGCAACGCTTCAAAATTCCGCGAAGAAAGATTCACCACACACTATATATTGAATGTTAGTATACTTCGTTCCATTTCAATCCATTCAGGCGATAAATCCACTTATCCAACGGGGATTTCAATCGCGCAACTTCGAATTTGGCCTTATTTCACCACATGTGTTCCGCGCAATTGGCTATGTCGGGTGTGAAGTCACCACGACAACAAAAAAAACACAAAAATTGACGGTCATTTAAAGCTCCCGCGTAAGTGGATGTTTATAGTCTCCTTTTTGTCCACACAGTGTTTGCCTCGATTTTGCGGTGTTTTGACGGATCGTTCATTTTTATAAACAGAGCTCGTTCCGCGTGTTTTAGAATATTCTCTGCCTTATGTCCTTTGACACAGGATGACCAAACGTAGGCTTTTTTGGGTGATAGAGGAATTGTAAGCAGTTCAATTAAATCGCAATGATTTCTGAATCTGAGCGACTTTTCTTGCCGTCCTTTCAGAGAATCTGAACGGAATTGAGGCCAGTTCCTTGCCATAATTTTTTCCTAATACTCGTGTGTACGTTCATACGTGCTGGTAATAACTATTCAAAACAGTTCAAAAAGGCTTTCAGCACAAACGGGAAATTCGTCTTTACGGCTGTCGCCGACAAAACGGGGGGGGGGGGGGGGGGGGGGGGGGTGACTCGCGTCATAATCATCGACTGGTACGCACTAAATCCTAGATAAGAATATGAATTTCCCGTTTGGTGCGGGAGTCAATTCACATAAGGAAGAAATCTTCTGATTAAATCGCACCAGGGTCTGGAGTTGCCATCCTTATACATGTCCTAGATTCGACCCAAGGGTCACAGAGGTTCCACAGAAAGGGCCAATCCTCAACAACCCCTTAGGACCTCTCTGATAGAAGACGTGTGTTTACACGTCGAAAACATCAAGGTTAGTTGAATTTTCCTTTGTGCTGAACGTCGTTTTACTGTTCTCGACATCGTTTAGTACCACACGTATGAACTTACACGAGTTAGCACATATCATGCATTTTGAAAGAATTCCATGCAATGAGAAATATATATTATCAAAAAGTGTTGTACTTAGACTAATTAAACATCATTCATAATAGTTTACTTCAATGCTGGAAGAATGTTTGCTATTGCGGAAGTAACCGTCACATATTTAAAAACTATTTTCATGATTACAAAATATTTTCATTCTATTGAATTTACACTATTAAGTGTCTTATTAGACTAATTAAAATAGTCATGCAAATCAGTTGTTTTATCATTCATAATAATGTACTTCAATGCTGGAAACATGTTTGATATGCTGGAAGATAACCTTCACATATTTTAAACTAATTTTCATGATTACAAAATATTTTCATTACGTCTAAATTTACACTTTAAAATGACAAATTAATGACTGACGAATTTTAATTTGTCAAATGACAAATTAATTGACTAATTAAAGACGACTTTAGATTCACAAAATGAATAGAATTAGTTTGTCAAGCACAAAAATGACGAATTTAAGTACACATTGGTCATTTGCTAATTAGTGTTTTGTCGAATTTTGTAATTACAAAGTCCTAATTTTTAAGTTGTAGAAATATTTGCAATTATGAAATTTAATTCCAAAATCTTTAAAAAAACATTGTTTTTAATTCAAACCACTTTTAGCACTATTTTGTGGATCATAAAAAACAAATGTGCATGACTAATATTTAATTAGTCAAATAAGACACTTTTTTGATTAATTAATATTCTCAGTGCATTGGTTACTGATTGAAAAAACACATCATCTACAAGATTATTTTATTGACATACAAAGCCATCAATGGTCAATCACCTGCTTATATATCAGAACTCATCTGCATTTACAATCCTGCCCGTTCACTCCGTTCTCGCTCAAAATTACTACTTGTCTCTCCAAGATTTTCAACATAATGGACATCGTGCCTTTTCTGTTTACCGGTTCACATCCACCATGCTACCTCTCTGAGTGTTTTTTTTTTTAAACTTACTTCTTAACAATCATTCTCTCCATTTTACCATGTATTATATATTGCTTTTTTTGTAGATTGTAACTTAAAGGCACTATCAGTGATTTGCTAAATCGGAAAGTCGAAATAATCAAAAAAAAGTCTGATTTTTGAATGTTTGCAGCAAGGATTGGTATCCTAACATACCATACAAGTGGCAAGACCAAAAGCAACCTAATAAGAACAAAATCGGACATTTTAGTCATTCTGTCCGAACGGACACTTATTATATATTACTACACGTAATTGTATGGCGATTCATATCTTTGAACACTGCTCTTTTCTTCCTTTTCTCTCAATTTGTCAGTTGGGAAAAATAACTTGCGAGAATTCTACAGACTTATCCTTCACTTTTAAGCTATTTCTGGCAATTTTCAAATATTTTGACTCTCTTGGGTAAATCACTGATAGTGTCTTTCAGATTGTTATTTAAGTCATCACGTGTAGTTTTGTTTTGTAAAGGGCACAGAGACCTTCTGGTTTATCCACTTAAAAGCTTCTCATTATTATTACTATTATTCAGCTTTAGTGCCTAAGAGAAATAAAGGACGAAAGTTTGACAAAACGTGAACGTGTTGACCGGATTCCATGTAAGCCGGCATATTTGTTTGAGTATTGTCTTCCCAGCATGCATCGCGTGCTGATTCGCTGATTCACGATGACCCGGGAATCTTTACGCAATGACAAACTGCGAATTTTCTCGAGCGAGAAACTAGGATTAGGATGATTCTCGGAAGGGCCACTTGTGAGGATATGGATAACAATTGCAATTATTGGGCAGCAGAAGGATTGGTCAAAAGCAAAGTGGATCGTTGTGGTTCCTCTTCATCTCTTTCTCCCAGCTCAATGAGATCTGTTGCACAAACAGTCCCCCACTACTATTTGGGAAGCAGAGAAAAAGAAATGACGGTGATAATAAAGTACTGCGTGTAAAATCTAATGTTATTTGGACCACTCTTATCATATCAGGCCCCGTTGCAGTATATTTAACAACTAAAGTTACTTTATACAAATAATACTAAAACAATTAATATACGTTAAATATAATATAAATATTATATAAAATATAAAAACACGCATACTTTCCATTATGTTTAATCTCCGTTTACTCTGATTCCCCATTGGAGTATCACATGGTTTAGGTGAGTATTGAGTGAACGTGAGTGAGTGATGACGAATGAATATCATACAATGCGATTAAAACACATGGACACTCACCCCCCCCCCCCCCAACCCCCATTTTTTTTTCAATACCCAAGTAACCGATAGAAGTCAAGTCAAAAGCAAGAAAAGTACAAAACTTAATGGAGTCATGATCTCTCACCAGATTTGTGATATTCACAATTTAGTGTGATTTTTGATTTTTAACCTGCCTCTATATGGTCAACAAGATCATCCGCTTAACGATGGTGATTGATGTCCATTATTTCCCGCTATTTTGCCGGTGGACAACTCATATACGACAGTTTAGGGCTACAGGCTCAAGTGTCCGAATTACTGGCGATAACTACTATCTTTTCTCCTACCGAATATGGTATACTCCGGGCCGTGCGACAAGTGTAAGCGTTTTCCAAGTTCAATATTATTATTCTTTCTAGATTTACAACGGGTCGTGTGGGGGTAGAGGCACGAGTTACGTATGTAATTGTTATTTCAACTGGAGCGTATAAAGGAAACAGTATTAATGTTGTGAAGGTAAAATTGCATGGCTGAACAATGATTTCGCCTAAACTATGCCCGCCTGCCTAGTAATTTTAGATTATAAAATTTCAAAAATGTTCTTGTCGCACATGTCTGTGACACTCTATATATAAGACTTATATAATATATTATATTATATATATATATATATGTATATATATATATATATATAATATTTTCGAATGAATTTGTCTAGGGGAAGGATTAATAAATTCATTTTAGTTTATAATGAGCTCTTATAGTTTATTTAAATTAATTAATATATATCCTTTAGTTATTCTAGTGGATTATCATCAATTGCATAATATTAAATTCATATCTTTGACGGAATATAGATATATATATATAAAAATATAATATATATATATATATGTAATATATATATATATAATATATATATAACATTAAACAGTAACAGTAAACGTCTTATTTACATGACTTCTTTGGAAGTAAGAGTGCTCCAATCCCATATAGGGAGCGTAAAATAAATACAAAGTATAGACTCTGGAAAGGACAACCGTTACTCTGAGATTCACTTATACCCTCACTTACGAGCACTGGGTACCGATCTAATCTATATATATAATAATATACTATTATATATATATATATGATATATCTATATATTATATATATATATATATTATATATATATATATATAAATATAGATAATATACTAATCTGCAGACAGACCGTTTCGAAACTTTGTGTTCTCACCAGTGCAGCACAGAGCTAGGAATGTGCAATCCACAAATGAAGTGAATCAATGACCCGTTAAGCCACTGAGCCATTCCCACCACGCCGGCACATTGTTTATGAATACTAGAGTGCTTAACTTCATGAGTGAGCTATGCAAATTGCTAAATATTACGTTCGTGATACAAACATTAGGCGACATAAACCAGTTACAGTTGTAGAAGCAGAGAGGTGCTCAACTTAAACATGACTGCCCTTTTTTTTTTTTTTTTTATATGGCAACAGCATGAAAGGAGCGGAATACATATGATACTACGACTACTACTAATATTGAGATGTGCGTATATTAATAGCAAACATATGTGAGTGGAATTCTGGTTCTGGGGGGGGGGACCCTATTTTGCATTTTTGTTTTCTGGGCGCCTGAACACTAAATGGAAATGCCAAACACAACAACAAACCCCTTTAGATATATACATACCCATACCACATATAGGGTAAGGCATGCTAATCTACAAAGGGCTCAATTCAGTAGCCTCGGGTGGGCAGTGTTAAACAACGCTGCAATGTAGGTTATGGGTATGATAAATCAGCATACTAAAATTGCAAGGGGTTGTATTTGTGCCCAATATACTGGTGAATGAAAGCTTTGAACTGCGCATGTGAATGAGAGTGTATATGAGAAGGAGAGTTAACTTGATAATAATATAAATAGCGCGGCCTGGGACATTTGACGAGCGGGCCTGGTTGCATAGAGTTTGTTTGGTGTGAGACGTTATATAATCCAATGTAGCACTATTGCGCTACATCAGCATAAGTTAATAGGTATTTCTTTATTGTTATAAAGGGCTGCCTCGTGTAGCCTCTTGTAGCTTATAAAAACTTAAGGTCTATCTAGGCATCATTTACAAGCCGCATAACAAAGGGCAGCTATGCAACATCTTCCTGTTTCTTCATTTCGTTGCAATGGAGGCATGCTCTAAGCTTGCTTTTTCAGAGAGCATGCCACTGAAGTTTCTCAGACTTTTCTCATTTTTTTCTTGATACAAGTGTAGTTTGAGGATAAAAACACCTTGTATACATGATAAAGTAGTTGTAAAACACCAAGTCAAAATTGATGATAAACTATAACTATGATGATTATAGAGGGCCTCCTCCATTTCTTATCCGGCGATGTCCTTTGGCCTACAAATAATTAGGAATTTTTCATGCAGACATAGATTACATCTCTTATTCACATTAGAGTACGGCTTGCATTTGGCCATGATTTTCCACTCTAGCGTATATGGAATATTAGAGTCTTTGAGTGATCAAATATGTCGGCTCAATGTTGTGCAATTCCTCTGGCTTTCGTTTCTGAAAGAGCTTTGGTGGTTGTTGAATCTGGTCTTGAACGAGTTTTCAGAAAGTCCGATGTAAGTTTCTTGTTTCTGGTTGTCATCCCTGGTTACTGTGGCTTGGTATACAATCTCTGCAGTCATGCATTTGTTAAATAGTGGACGAACTTGTGAGGACCTGCAGTTACATTCTTTGGGGTCGGCATGGTTGTTTTTCATTTCTTCGTCTCTTTTGAGCACATGTTTGTTGTGTTGCGAGATTATGCTTCTCACATTGGGCATGCAACTATAGCTAATCTTAATAGTGTTCCTGTTGAAAATTTGCCGTAGCTGATGCCCAGTGGGAAGCATTGCATCGTCTATGAGTTTCAGAAATCTATGTCCGACATTAGTGGAAACATTGGAGCTGTACGGTGGGTTGAACCAAATAATGTTTCTACGGCGCTTTTGCTTGTGTTTTTCCTTGGGTGCGGTAGGGTTGAACTTGAATTGGTAGTCGTAGCCACTTTTTGAGTGCATCCTTGTATGGGGGCACGGCTTCAAGGAATGATTTCTCGTCAGAGGAAATGTTTGACAGTCTAGTGTTGATAGATTAAGGGATGTTATGTATTATGGGTGGTGGGTGGTTGCTACGACGGTCGACATAAAGGAGTGTGTTGCCGGGTTGCCGGGTACGTTCAAAGGGTTTGAATGTACCTGTTGTTAGGTCCACAGTAACGTCCAGGTAGTCCACAACTTTCTTGTTTGCTCCTATGGCGATTTTCAAGTTGTGCCGGTTGAAGGTCTTGCAAATGTCCTTGCAAATGTTTAGTAGGGTAAAATATACACCGCACTCCACCTTTCAATCTGATTTTCAGCTCATGTTAGATCTATCAAGAAGAAGCAAAATATGCCGGTTGCAAACCACTTCATTTCAGAACAGCATAACCTGGATGACCTTTCAGACACCGTGGTCATGTCTACTGAAGGCAACACCGACCATCAGCGACACAATTGCGAACAGCGGGTCATCAACCAGTTGGGAAGACTTGCCCATAGAGGCATGAATATCATGTTCAATGCTTATAAATAACTTTTTCGTTTGTGTTTATGGTTATATGCGTGATGCCTTTGCGCGTTTGCGCCCGCAATTTCCGTGCTACACCGCGCCGCATCTTCACGCCGCGCTTGCGCGATGTTTTGGTCACGCGCTCCATTGTTTTTCCTCTTTCTTTCACGCACTTAAACATAAGCACTCTCACTCTCTGTTAACCTGATGGAGGGGCATGTGCCTCGAAATATCGTTGTATTTTTTCATCTAATTATGCACTGTTCACAAAAAACTTTTACGTGAATTTGACTATCTAAACTTTGCAGTGCAAAAGACTACCTCGACTTTACATTATAATTTAATCCAGTTGCGATCTTCTCTTCAACTTCAAGTTCAAGAATATGCCATCTCTGAAGAAGTCAATTTCGGATCTCTCGTCCAAACTTATGCTATTTACTCGTGGTATGGAACCCAACATCCGCTCCTGTGCTGCCTCTCTTCTTCATGCGACATTTGGAAAGACTCGCTTTGCCAGCCACACCAAATTCATCTCACAATGCTTATACCATCGGGTCATTCCGCATGGATTCCGTCTAAAACATCACTCTGCATTTCCATCATCCGACAGCGCTTACCATAGTCAAGTAAGTTCCACTCTTGTTTCTACATCACGTAGCCTCATGCGAAATACTCTCCAGTCAATGCTAAAGAACACTTTAGCATAGAGCGACTACACCATAAGGACAATCTGAATACAATCTGTCAGGAGTGGTCCGCTATTGCTATTATTCAAGAAATCCATATTCTTAACTCTCAATTCTATAAGTTCCTAACTGACTGTAAATCTAAGAAGATGAACGACTTGTTGTCCCAATCTTTATAATACCACAGTGAACAATCGTCGTAATAGCCACCAAGAAACCATCAACCACAAGAAATCCAGATGATTTACCTCTCAACACGGAAGAAAGATCAGTACGCTCAAAAGGTCTTAAATTCATACCTACCAATCCTACAACCGATGAATTTAAAATACGATGTGACGTGGACGCCTTCTTCAGACGCGTTCGTTTGAAAGCCCTTTCCATGAACAGGACAAAGAGATGGATGATGATCCCACACCTCCCGACCAATTCGAGAAGCTTCAGCCTAAGAAGTCTGACTGGACACCGAATCCGGGACAACTTCGGGTTCTAGATGACACCATCGATAAAGCTAAAAGTGAAGTCATCAATCAACTGCAGAGGAAACGTTACGTTAAGAGCAACATCACAGGTCCCGAACGTCATGCTCTTAAGTCTCTTCGTGAAAACAACAATATTGTAATCAAGCAGGCACACAAAGGAGGAGCCGTGGTTGGCCGGCGGAAGGAATTATACCTCACCGAAGCTAATAGAAAACTGTCGGATGGCTCATTATACAAGCTCTTAGAAAAGGATCCGACTAACAAGCACCAAAGTCTCATCAAGGCTACAGTACATGACTTCATCAAAAAGGAAGAACTCCCACCAAATGCTACGAACCTCATCAACAACAATCGACGTACTTCGCAGTTTTATATGCTGCCCAAGATACACAAACCGAATAACCCGGCACGACCCATCGTATCAGCGCATATCTGTCCGACAACCTTGATCTCACAATATCTTGATGATGTCACGAGACCATTGATGGAAGCTCTGCCTACCTACGTGAAAGATTCATCACATGCCCTTCACATCTTTTATAGCTTCAAATTAAAAGGAGATGGCGCTTTGGTTTTTACTATGGATGTCTCCTCTACACATCAATTCCACATGATGCCGGACTTAAAGCGCTTGAGCATTTTCAGCTCATGTTAGATCTATCAAGAGGAAGCAAAATATGCCGGTTGCAAACCACTTCAATTCAGAACAGCATACCCTGGATGACCTTTTAGTCACCGTGGTCATGTCTACTGAAGGCAACACCGACCATAAGCGGCACAATTGCGAACAGCGGGTCATCAACCAGTTGGGAACACTTGCTCCTAGAGGCATGAATATCATGTTCACTGCTTATAAATAACTTTTTCGTTAGTGTTTATGTTTATATGCGTGATACCTTTGCGCGTTTGCGCTCCGCGCCCGCAATTTCCGTGCTACACCGCGCCGCATCTTCACGCCGCGCTTGCGCGATGTTTTGGTCACGCGCTCCATTGTTTTCCTCTTTCTTTCACGCACTTAAACATAAAACACTCTCACTCTTTCTTAACCTGATGAAGGGGCATGTGCCTCGAAATATCGTTGTATTTTCAACTAATTATGCACTGTTCACAAAAACCTTTACGTGAATTTGACTCTCTCTCTCACTGGATTTCAAAAACTGGCTATCATGAAATTAACGCCAAGAAAAAAATGAGTTCAAAATCTTTCGTATAGTTCCTTTCATCATTCAATCAGCGAACAGCATGCGCGCCTTTTTGTCTAGTCGTTGCCTACCAGTAGTCTATTGCTTTCTAAGTTGTTTCTGCGTAGGCTGTACTAAATACACGGTTCCCAAAGTTCCCCATAAAATTAAATGACAATTAAATGACAAGTTTTGAGGAGAGGAAACATTTGGCTCTGCCAAAAAAGTTCTTGCTTTTCAAAACACAACTTTGGCATTAACACACTTTCTTTTTCAAAAAAATGATGTCAGAAAAAGTGGCACTTTACCGTATTCGAGGTCTTAGGTCAAGAAACTATCGATTTAAACAATTAAATTTCCTTCATTTATATGCATTGCGGTCTCAATTGAATAAGCTTAAAAGATTGACGCATAGACAAACAAATAAACAAGACAAATATGTAGGAAAACAAACAAACAATATGATGTAGGCTTTACATTTATCAGTATTAGGCCCTCAGCTAGGAAGGTTTTATTGCCCCGTCGGAGGTCAGAAGGTTGAGAAGATTATTCTTATCCAAAATTTTCCGCTGAATCCGAAAATCGAAGTCTTGCATGCAGCAGCCGCCGGGTTGTGGGTGAAAAATTGACTTTTTTACTATTTCAGTCACATTTTTGAAGAAATCACCTCAAAATCATGTTTTGGTCATAAAATCTTTAGGTGAATGATTTTTGTATCAAATGAAAGCAAAAATTGTACTCTATGTAGCCAAATAAACCATATATCACTTTATGCTATTTTATTAGCTGAAAAGGACGATAAATTCATAATTTGGGGCAAAAAAGTGCATTTTTGGCATTTTTTCAATTAACACCTCGAAACTCCACATATTTTGATTAAAACTGGAATAAAGTGATTCAGATAGAATCTATGGACTTATTTCTTACTTTTTATCATCATATAAATGAGACAGATGGCAGCAATTACCATTTGTCTTTACAAACAAAATGTGTCAGAAGATTAAAATTCCCTAAAATGACAATTTACATATAGAGGGAGTCAAAAGAAACTGGGCCCTGATTTTACTCGCCATTTTGCCTCTTTAAGTAGTATAATATCTCAACATATGTGATCAGAATGCTCATTTTCTTTTTTAATTTACAACAAACATCATTCTTATCGGTTAAGTATATCACCAAGCTTTACTCTTTTAAACCAAGCAATCGGTTTGCGACCTGTCCATGGAGTCACATTAAAATCTATGAATTCTGAATGCAGAATAAATTTGATGGGGGTTTACCCACAAAAGCAATCAAAATTGGTCATGGATGACTTTCTTGCTAACTTTTTACACCCTCGTCATCCAAGAAAATAATCTCAAAAGTAACGTAACTTGATATCAGTCTTAGCATAAGTTAATGAACATATCCCATATGAAGAGAAAACCTTTCGATATGAGGAAATGCTTTGGACCAAACATGTCACATCCTTAAAAGGTATTTTGAATGATTCTTGCTATTATCACAGGCTTTTACACCATTAACACAGTACTTATATTAACATAAGCATAGACATACCCCTCTGTCATTCTGCATTTAAATAAGAATCCATTGACAGATCGCAAAACCGCCTACTTCATTCGAAATACTCTAGCTCAGCCTAAACCTCACTGTTTTGAATGATTGTTCCAGTAAAATAAAGTTAATTTTAAAAACAAAACAAAAATAAACAAAACAAAGAGAATTGCGTGGATACCACATAGTTGGGATGTACATATATTCCATTCCAGCACCTTTCTGTTGTCTTACTATATTCCAAAAAGGCTAATTAGTGCGAACTAAGGATTTGTGAGAGTTCCCATATCAAATAATTGTTTTCTTCTGCGGCCCGCTAAAACATAAAATTAAAAAACAGTAACTGAATATTTTCGCTAACTTGTCTTTGATTTGTTTCCAGTATGGAGGGTAAGCTAACCTATTACAGTAGTAATGATCACAAAATCAGTTTCTTAAGAGTTGGTTTTGCCCGAGATTTCCCGAAGATGGCGCCCTTAATTTTCTAAAAACAATTCTGTTTTTAATATAGATAATACTTGTTCACATAATTACTAATCACTGTGTGAAATAGCTAAGCTCAAACTGATGTTCTTCATATAGAAAATCACAACTTTGTAATATAATTCAAGATCAGGAATTTTTTATACGCAGTATCCTACGTCAAAACGAAAAATCCGATTCATCTCAAACGTTTGAATTGATCATTTTAGATGATACAAACAGATAGTGCTGGTCTGGTTGCCAGATCAAGAATAATAAAGTGCATGGACAAAGCAGGGTGAAAAGAGTACTAAATATTTTTGAGGTTTAGAGAGGCGCTCCTCTGAAAAGACAGTCATATGATTCTTGTTCAGGATAATGGCCCCCTTCAAACTGATTTTAAAGAAACTGCACAGTTTTTATGATAATCTTTATTCTTCCCATTTTATACAATGGCTTCAAAGCAGTCTGCATACTCTTTTTTTTTTATTAGCTTGATACCCCACAGCTTTCAGAAGAAAGTAAAATGATTCTGAATAGACTTATTTCAAAGGCAGAGATACTTTTGAATGTGAAATTAATGTGACACAATAAATCTTGTGGTTTGGAGGGCCTTCCAGTTGAATTTTACATTGTTTTTATGATATAGCTGACTTAATAATATCTTCTTTTGAGCAAGGAATTCGGTCCCCCTCTAAAAATGGCGTGATCACTTTGCTACCCAAAAAAGGGGTCGTGACCTTACTTATGTTAAAATTATCACCCTATTTCTCTCTTGACAACTGACTATAAATTTATGATAAAATAATGGCTCAACATCTTAAACTTAAAATGATATTATTCATGAAGACCAAAATGGTTTTATGGAAGAGCGTAGTATTGGTTGATCTGATTGCATATGCTGATATAAAGGGTAATTCCAGGTCCATGTTTTGTTAGATATTGAAAAGGGCTTTGACAATTTTGAGGCATTACTGTTTTATTTGATGTCTTAGTCCGTTTCAATTTATGTGTAATTTTATTCAGTGGTTAAAAACATTTTGAACATCTGAAGATTTAATATGAGTTTCTATCGACTTGCCACATGCAATTTTCAAGGCTGCCCTATTTTTTCTGTTCTTTTTGGCCATTGAAACTTTGGCTTTCGCAGTAAGATTAAAATTATAGGTTTTAAGGTTGGCAACTTGAAAAGAAAATTAATAGTTTGTTGGCAGATGAATCAATATGTTCCTACATTTGAATTTGGAATCTTCAAGCCCTTTTCAATACACTTGATTAAATTTACTTCATTCTATCAATTGACTGATTAACTTTCAAAATCTTAGGCCATTCGCATTGGCATGGTCCGGACCGAATTTTCATCCATTTTAAGAAGCAGGTCTGACTGAAATGAGAATCAAACACTTTTGGGACTTTGGAGATGTCATTTCTTGATACTACTGCTTTTTTTTCCCTCAATTTAATTCCCAACTTCATCAAATTGAGAATACCCTTACTGTTTAGAAGCAAAAATCGCTTTGGGGTAAAGTTTACTGTGATTAAGTCGTTGTTGGTGCCCTCCCAAAAAACACAAAACCCCCCCCACCACCCAAAAAAAAAACTTTTGCCTTTTTTTTATCTTTTCTTGTTGGTAACATTTCCAATATGTTTTCAAGAAGATAAAGGGTCTTTTTTTATAAATTTTATTTGAATGGTGGCATGACGAGTTAGCGGGATGTCATTTCAATGATTATGATGCTGGTGGTGGGCTTCGAATGAATTGATCCACTTCTGTTTTTTCCGGGCTTTAAAACATTCATGGGATAAACAGTGATTGACCCCGACTACTCTCATTTTTGAAATCCCTTGATTGTTTTGGAACATTTTCATCCGGATTGGAATTCAGATTCTGTTTTATATATCCATTTGTCAATTAAAAGCATTAAACTGTAATTTTTTACAGAAACAAACACTAACGAAGCGTTATTTTTTATCTTCAGGCTAAAATGTTCAGCTTAAAACAAAAATGTGATCGATGCCCAATTTTGGATGAAAATATGATTTATTTATGTATGATTTTGTCAAACCGCTGAAGTTTGTTTTATGAATTTGATACCTCCCTCTCTAAAAGGAAAAAAAGCAATCTTTAATTAATGGTATTAGTTGGGGTTTGTTTCCAAACCACCAATGATATTCAAGATAGTGTGTTTAATACTATTTCTGCTTCCCTCGTGGTGGGGGAAAAGTTCCAAATTGTCGATTCTAATTCTTTTGAAGTTAAAACATAAAATTGATTGATTTTTAGATATTTTGGAGAACCGGACTGGAAGTAGTTCAGAATAAACTTCAATGGTACAATCAGACAAAGCCAGATCTGTTTTATTTTAAGCTTTTCCACGGGTCAATTTGCAAAACCAATTCCTTCACAAGATCGGAAAGGTTGTTTATCCAACTGTTACTTCAGTAATGAGTTGCCAGAATCAATGTTACAATGTTATTCTGATTCTGTGAATGTACCAAGATGTCTCCACTGGAAGTGTTTTATATCAATAGTATCACTAAAGAGTCTTTTGCGTTTTCTAAGTTTGCGAAAATATGTGATATGAAAAAGCATGACACTTGCAATTTAATTCCCCCTTTTATGCCGAAATTTTATATTTACAAGTGCAGATTTCATCAAAATAACCGCAGATTCGTCGCCTTTTCAATTTGCTCAAATTAAAACAAAAATTGAATAAAAATTGCTGAAAGTAAAAAAACTAGAGCAGCATTTCAAGGGACTATTGGACTATTCACCTTGAAGCCTCATTGATCTTTGTTGATGGTCATTGTGTACATTTTGTTTATGCCATGGTGACATCAAGATTGATGTGAGAGAGGTGAGTGTTGTTTGAAAATGGGTTTGTTCTTGTCTTTGTTCTTCGTCCTGTTTTTCTGAGTTTTGATAAATAAAAACATATACAAAGAAAAACAAATTTAAAGCACACATCCACAAATAATTCTGCAGATGTTCTTATAAATTTGCATCCAATGTGAATCCATGGACAGGTCGGAAAACAGACTACTGTATTCAAAGGTAAAGCTCATGTTAACTAAACCGATGGAAATGATCTTCGTAAATTAAATGTAAAAATGACATTCTGGTTGATCACACTTGTAGATAATAGGCCAGATTCAAATTGCGGTAAAAAATCAGGATACAGTTTCTTTTGACTCACGCTATGTGTTTAATGTTCTTTTGGGGTATATTTTCAGAAAATGGCATTTTGATCTTTGACACATTTTATTTGTAAAGAGACAATGTTATTACGCCCTGCCCTCATTTATTGAGATAAAAATTAAATGCATCCAAAGATTCTATCTGAATACATATATTTCAGTTCTATCACAGTATGTGAAATTATTGGGGTATTAGATTGAAAAATTGCAAAAATGGCACTTTTGGGCCCAAAATTAGGATTTCGCCGTCTTTTCAGCTACAGAATCACATAAGTGATTATGTTTATTGTCTAAATAGAGTACAATTGTTCCCCTTTCATTTTGATACAAATCATATCCTGGGATGTGTAAAATATAGGTTTTATAATAAACATGATTTTGAGGTGATTTCTTCAAAATATGACTGAATAGTAAAAAAGGGGTCCAATTTTTCACCCACAACCCGACGGCTGCTGCAAGTAAGACCTTGATTTTCGGATTCATCAGCGGAAATTTGTGGATAAGAATAATCTTCTCAACCATCTGAAACCTCAGCGGGGGCAATAAAACCTTGCTGGCTGAGGGCCTAAAACGGGTCTGAGCAAAAATGATATGGGGACTGAGAAAAAAGAGCGAGAGAGAGAGAGAGTTTTGTGGCGGATTTTGTCCAAGAATTTGCTTTTTGGGTATCATTTATGTGCATATTCCTTCATATTTAACTAATATTTAAAAATGGATAGAAGCGTCTTTTGGCGGTAGTATAACGGCGACATTGGAACTGCCGTGAACAAACACCGATTCTGTGGTGCTCAGGAGTTAGAAAAACAAGGTGCAATTTTTAATCAATTGCAAAAAACTGACATTGTCAATCTAGGTCAAAAGAGATATTTTTAAGACTATAATCAAACTTCTCTCCTGCAAATTTCATTGCTCTAGGTAAGGCCCTGTGTGAAAGCATATATAGTCCGGCGGGATCTCAGTCTCGGGGCTCCACAGACGATAACGGATAAAGCGTGAAAAGTAATGTTTCGTTAAGAGTCACTGAATCGATTGCCCTTGTTCACCTTTGTTCCCGGACTATGAGTACGCCTGACCATAATTACTTCAACACCGTGGGCTAAGTTATGACGGATACAAGAGGGCGCATAAAGCACGTGAAGCACGTCTTTTTTTTTTTACTTCAAGGCTTTTACAGAGCGTATGCCTGGAGCGTACGGTGTTTGTACGCGGGTACATCGCATGTACACCGCGGTATACCACCTCTAACGCACACTTCCATTACACTGTCACACCGTCATCTTCAAACTAGTGAAAATGTAGGCCTACTGTCAGACTGTGGCCTACAGTTATTTTTACAGTGACGATGTTTCTTCAAACCATTCCACCGTAAAATTGAAACAATGCCACACCTACTCTATATTAGCTCAACTTCATGGGACCATTAGAAGCATTCTTTAGAGTTTAAAACAAGAGCTGCATTCTTCACGACCTGACCCATGTTCGCACGAACATTCAATATCGTCCATCGAGGAGCGGTGACATTTAATGTTGATTGCCCGGCATCTTGGTCCAATGAAAAAAAAACCCAAAACCAGGGCCAACATCTTTCACTTTCACTAATTATCCCCACTAAAGTGTAATCCAGAGACTGTTTGGGTCGCAAGATGTATTTATACCCGTCATGGCTGTCGTGGGCACACTTGTGATGCTGACTGGAATACCAGGAAATATGCTGGTTCTATTCGTATATGCCAAAAGGAGTCATCGAACCAGCGCCCATGTATTTATTTTAGGATTTGCACCGCTTGACCTATTTGCCTGTCTTGTGCTACCTCTAAGTATGTACAACTGGACACATGAAGTTACTTTTGTCAAATGAAATTTGTGTAAAGCAATCTTGTGTGTTAGAATTTCTACGGAGTTAACTTGGCGTTGTTTCTCATTGGAGGCCTTACAGTGGACAGGTACACAGCCGTCTTGAAATCAAAAGGTTCAACCTTCAGCAAGCTGGTACTCTAGTATTTGTGTGTGCATCATTGCTGGAGTTAATATCTCTCCCGTCGACGTTTTAAAATATTTGGAATCAAGCAAGATTCCGAAGTCAGACGACTCGTGTGACAATCCTTGGACAGCCTGGGCAAGATTGTTCTATACGTTCGAAACCGTGTGTCATATTTTGTTTTCACTCGTGATAATAGGATTATTTATTTTGTTATTGGGGGGTTGCGGCAATAAGTCCCGCAAAAGAGCAATATCACGTAATGCTCTCTTACCAACTTCCTCAGGACACGGGCAACGAGCATGGTCAGGGGCTGAATTCGACGACTGACTCGGCTATAATGTAGATTTGCTTTTAACCGACCAAGTCGGATTCCCCTCCGAACTTCGTCTACCAGCAAATCGCACAGCGATGTTCTCGTCACCGGAGTATCGTTAATGATGCCCTGCACCGAGCTTGACATATTAACAGCCGAGATTCCGTCGCGACCGCCGATCCCCAGCTACCACCAGTTCAGCCTTCTCACCCCAACTCGGCTACCTCAACTCAAACCGTAAACCTACCGTACATGCCCGACCCACGGTGCGTTCGTCTGAGTTTAAAACGTCTTACAGTGGCAGCCAAGCCTTCCAAGTATTCCTGAAATTCCCGGTACGGCGTTCCGGCAGCAATTGTTCCTCCGAGCAAACCCCAACAGGCATGGCGTTCACCACGCGCGCAACATCCGAAGTATTGCTGACATTCCCAGCAGTAGCTCATCACAAACTAACGAGGCAGACAGATGCCATAGTTCTCGAAGCGTTGCAACTCAAGAGAGTACCGGTCAGGATTCAGACGTCGGAAATTTTGTCGCTCTGAGCAGAATGTTGGTTGTAACTTCTCTCGTGATCATGTTGACGTGGTACCTCTATAATTGTTTTTGTAATGCTAACTTAACCGAAACCATTGCGCCAATAGTAAACCAATGGTATATGTTGATAAACATTGGCAAGGCATTTTGACCATTTGAGCCACACCATTAAGCCACTTGGTACGACTGCCGAATCAGCGTTTTTAAAAGTGATGCCTCTGAATTATTGCAAAAGATTCGAGATTGGATTGCTAACGGAACCCCAAACAGCCTAAAGGATTTTAATTGATACTGAGTGTTACGAGGAGATCGCACCTTTCTGATGTTAACACAGAACATTTAGTATTTAAAATGGCAAGTGTTTTATATATAGTCTTCATTCACTCCAGAGCCCCTCTTAACTGAAGGTCAATAGACCATTTGCACGATCCCCAAAATGCATACTATTTGTGCGATCCCCGAAATGCATTCTATTCGGTGCCCAACATCGCCGATCAGTGCCTAAAATTACAATACCAAGTACCCTTTTCCCGTGAAGTTAATTTACAAAAAATGTAGAAGAATATCTATATGGAACAAAAAACATCGAGGCATGGTTGTTGAAATTCTTAAAAAACGTGATATTGTCGATCGTACTGTGCCCTACTTAAACGACATAATAGGTTGCAACGTCACCGAGAGGGTAGTTTTCTTTCTGGTTATTTTCTTGAGCCCTCCTAACCGTATGTTTTTAGCCGTCTTGAGGCTGGTACAAGTTCCCGGATCGCGTATAGTCTGGACGGCACCACCTAATGAGGGCATGAGATGCATTCTGGGGAATGGGCCAATGGTCTATCACACTCACTGCATGCAGTAAGTACAGGGAAAATGGACGAATACCATCTCATGACTCAAACAGCGCAGCGACAATTGAAATTTGAACTGTATTGCTGCTGTATTGAGTCAGAGATGGTTTTATCCAGTAAGGAACAGGTTTTGGGTTCTCATATTTTATCGAATCATTTTGAAGGTTCCATCTCGAGGGTTCCATGAAGAGGTTCTTATACTCGATTCGCGCTGATATCGGAGCTGGGGAAAAGTTGGGTAGGACGTTTCATATAGAAATCCATGGATGCAAAGAGGTATACAATTGATTCCGCCAGATTCCGTCATGCGCTGTTGGACGTTGTTGCACTAGCGCTTGAAGAACCGAAAATGACTGGCAATACCTCATTGAATTCCAGGAGACTTCTATAGAAACGTTACAAAGTTTGGGGTCATATCCAATTACGTGACAAGGGGGAGTGTGCATTTAATCTATCAAAGAAGTCGCTTCGCTGCCTCTCAATAGAAAGTGAATGAAAGGGGAAAATGGCTAAGTACAAGGCGGGGGTGTGCCGGGAGTGGAAGGGGTGGTGGGGGGTGGCGGGGAGGGGAGGGGACGGGCGGGGCGTGGAGTGGGGTGGTCAGGGAGGGGGACTATTGTATGTTATCTCTTTGCCCGGTGTAGAAGTCATTATGGGGGCCACAGACAAAAAATGATCTGCCTATTGAAACACGTGCTTACGTGCTTTATCCGCTCTCTTGATCCGTCATATCTTGCCCCTACCTTAGCTAGAGCAATGAAATTTGCAGGAGAGAAATGTTGGAGTTCATGACTCTTTAAAATATTTATTTTGAACCTAGAATCGACAATGTCAGGTTTTTGCAAATTAGATTTGAAAATACCACCCTGTTTTTTCGAGCTCCTGAACCCCGCAGATTCGGGTGTTTTAACGGCGGTTCACTTATGTCGCGTATCCCATCCCGCCAAAGACGCTTCTCTTCCATTTTTTTTAAATAAAAGTTAAATATGAATGAATACGCACTGAATGACACCAAAAGCAAATCTCTATGGCAAATACCTCGCCACAAAACTACACAAATTACGCTCAACTTCTAGGTTTTATAGGAACTATAAACACAGAAAAATAATTAAACACAGCCTTGTAAAAAATTGCATGTTACTAGTATTAAAAACAGAAACACCCATAATTTTTATGTAACAATTATGTAAAACTTGTAATGTAAAAATGTACCACATTAATTATGTAAAAGTGCCCATAAAATAATATGTATTTTCAGTTGTGTAAAATTTACCAACAAATCATTATGTAACTTAAAACACAATAATTTAGTACTAATTTTGTCAGAATATGTAATTATGTAAATTAGTAATCCACTTTTTATTTATGTAAAGATTTGAACTCAATTATTGTAATCTTTTTAATAAAATTATGTAATAAATATTTGAACACAATATGTAAAATGTTAAAATGCTACATGTAAGTTATGTAAACATGTGAACACAAGTATGTAAAATGTTTACATAATATAGATGTAAATAGGGAAAATAATTACACAAAATAGTCACACAGACACTTCAGTATATGACAAGAATTCAACAAGTTTATTCACCTCAAAAAAAAACACAGTATATAAGTGACTGACCATTTGTGCACCTTCCCCGGGGGGAGAGGGCTTACTATAATCGCACGTACTTTATGAATACACGTACTGACCCTGTTGT
>JAMKCH010009591.1:0-58488 GCA_023653785.1 Ophioderma brevispina | reverse complement strand
TGTTAAGCTTTAGGTGAAATTTTCCTCCCTAATATGGAAGCTTTAGGTAAAGTCTTTCACAGGCACATTTTGGGCAGTGATTTACCTAAATACAATACACTGTTTGCATTGTCTTTTCATTTCCAGCACTATTGTGCCAGTGAAAACATGTTAAAAGTATATAATAAGTGATTATAACTAAAGGTGCTTGTTCTGATTTTTGTCCATGTTCACTTTTGATATGAGAGCATGGAACTTGCATACACTTCCCACCTAGTATCGTGGGAAACAAACCTAAGGTTTTGATGGTTGAAGCAATAATGCATATTGCAAGTCCTTATTCATTATTGTGCTAATATTGATGGTTAACCATTAAAACGACAGTTTTTGTGTCTATTTTGGGAACGAAATGGATTTGAAGGCTGAAATTTTAGAATAAAAAGAATATGGCCTTTCATTTGATATCAAAAATTGATACTACTTCCGGGTAAATCGAGGTGGTCCCAAAGGAGCTCAAAGCGTGATCGGAACCTGCACCTTTAACATCATACTGGAATCTTTGGATTCCTACAAGATTGTTATTTTGGCAATGTTTTCCTTTAAGTAGAAATTCTGCACAGATACCAAATATGAACTTGAAGAATTTGGGTTTATATTCTGCAAAATGATATTTAATTTTTATCACTTTCTGCTCGGGTATACTTACCAGGAATATTTGAATTTGAGGTATTGGTGTTTTGCACCTAAACCAGAACTATTTTGACGGGTTCAGTGTTGATTAATTATGAAACATAAAACCTCAAACCATTTTCTACCACATATAGGAAAGAAAATAATTTCTGGTTAACAGCTGCTTAGTCATGCTTAGTCATTCATATACCATGCACCACAACCCTTAAGACAAACTTTTCATTGACAACACGGACCTTAAACATGCCAAAGCGGACCTTCAACATCATAAAGCGGACCTTTGTCATTTTGGGGGGGGGGTGCGTCGCACCCCCCCCAAACCCCCCTGGCTACGGCCCTGCCTTTTACCTTTACAAACTTCTTAATGGAAGAATGTTGGGCACTGGGATTTAAAACAAATGGAATTAGCAGGAAACACAGAATTTGATTAGAAACCATTCACAGGCCAAATGTTCTTATATGTTGCTTTCCATATATGGCAATTTCCCAGCATCATTGCTTTCCATATATGGCAATTCCCCAACATCATTGTTTCCCATATATGGCAATTTCCCAGCATCATTGCCTTTCCATATATGGCAATTTCCCAGCATTGTTGCTTCCCATATATGGCAATTTCTGCAGCATCATTGCTTCCCATATATGGCAATTTCCAGGATTAACATGACAAATTTTGGTCAAACTTATATCAAATATGATTTGGCCTGCTCTATGCATATAAGAGGGGGGTTATACTTTTGTATCCCTCCAAGAATGTAAGGACATGGATTATAACCCCCTCAAAGATTTGGAAATTGTTAACTTATTTATAAATATCTCAAATGTTTGAAACTAGTTTATGTACGGTTGTATATCAGTGACAAGCTGAATGTGACTCCCATTTGTAACAATCACTTTCTTCATGCTTGAATATGGTAATGTAAACAGTGGCGTAGCCAGGATTTTGTTGATGAGGGGGCACAAATTTGTGAATGTACTGACTTGTGTATTCTACCGACAAATTTTTTTTTGCTCGCTGCGCTTGCCGGTTGCCCCACATTTCTTTACCGTCGCCATGGTCGCCTCCAAAATTTGAAAAGCTGGTGGGGGGTTAAACGAGAAATAACATCGTCGCCTATTGCCAAAGCCAAGACAGTAGTAGTAGTATGGAACAATTGTTATTAACCAATTTGTATGAAGCTCTTTGTATTTCATATTCATGCACCACACCCTCAAAACAACAGCTTTTTAGACAAATGTAGCGATGGACCATTATGTACCAACAGAACATCACCGCCGGGGGACACATGACCCCCCTTCTGGCTACGCCACTGAATGTAGAAGGGTCTCAAACAAAATGTGCCAAAAGTAACCATTGTCTGGGTTATCTTACTGATACTGATTATTAAACCTTTTTGGGGGTTTATCTTAAAGGTGGTTGTTCCGATTTATGTGTATTGTGTTCTCTACTTGATATGAGAGCCTGGCACTTACACATACACCCCATCAAGTACCGTGGGAAACAAACTTGCGGTTTTGATGGTAGACGCAATAATGCATGTAGCAAAGCCCTATTCAGTACTGTGCTAATATAAGTGGTTAACCACTAAAACGGCGGTTTTTGTTTATATCTTGGGAATGAAATGGGTTTGAGGGCTCAAATTTCAGGACGACAATGAGAAAAATACGGCCTTTCATCTGATTTCAAAATCGATACTACTTCCGGGTAAATCAGGGGGGTCCCAAAGACGATCGGAACACGCACCTTTAATGGCAAACAAGTTATGACTTTGATGCAGGTTATACTTGATTCAGTGCAACTTCTTAACATAAGAAGACTCTTTGTCAGCAGTGATTTTGTTTGGTCCCTCAATATTATTAATAATTTGTTTTTCAGTTTGTAGTTGAAACAAATGTGAAAGCCTAAGTATGGAAAAATATTGTAATATTGACTATGTTAGTATCTATTGTGTGTGATATGTTAACTTATAATTGTGTGATATTTGTGCTCCAAATAAATTGCAGTAAGTGTGATATGGATGAAAAACAGAGCAAAGCTTTCATTGAAGTTTCTTATGTGTCCTTTGGATTATGTATTCATATGCACGCACACACACACACACACACACACACACACACAAACATCACATATTTCATGTTCACACAGCCAAACATGAGCGAAGCAAACTTTTGCTCAAACATATCAATTAGTAGAATTAGTAACATTTCATTTATGATGAGCCAAATCAGTGATTTGCTAAATCAGAAAATCAAAAAAAATCATCAAAAATCAGATTTTTGCATATTTGTAACAAGTATAGGTATCCTAACATACCATGCAAATTAAGATCAAAATCAGCCTATTAAAGACAAATCGGATATTTTAGTCATTACTGTCCATACGGACACTTACTACAACACATAATTGAATGGAAATTCAAATCTTTGAACACTGCTCTTTTCTTTCTTTTCTGTCTATTTTTCAGTTGGAAAAGATAACTTCTACGGACTTATTCTTCACTTTTAAGTTTTTCCTTCAAAATTAAAAAATTTTGATTCACTTCAGGTGAATCATTGATAGTCTTTAATACACTATACTCTGTAAACCTAGAAGTACAAAGTAAATCGATGCGCTGTGCAGCATTATCGTGCCTTGCTACCAAACACGCTTATCCCCACCACTGGCGAGTGCCAAATTGTGTAAAACGTTTTTCTATGGAGTGTGAACTGCGCACTATGATGAGATTGCGATTTATTCCGTGTTGAAATACGTGTTTACACAATTTGGCACTCGACGATCCTCTATACACTCTTCGGCGCAGTCTAAATCCATTAAATCGCGTATGATTTAAGACAGCGCAGGATGTACAAACAAGTCGACATATAAGGCATTCTTTGTGAGACTTGTGTGGGAGTTTGATTACTTTGTACTTCTAGGTTTATGGAGTATACTATATTTAGCAGTCAATCCGGTAGAAGGCGAGAAAAATATGTAGAGTGTATTGATTGTGTCTAATTGCACTCTTCATATTGCCCGCAGTGCTTTTGAACGTATACGGGTCGTGTATGACTGATTCATTTTCCTTGATTCATTGGCTTACATGTAAACCTATTAGGCAGTGGCCTCATATGTCAATACTTATATATCCAATTTTTTTGTACTCATACATAAGTCATTTGGAGATCAATTGTCAAAGGTCATGGTAGTGTCCTCTTTCAATGCAAAATAGGCACAAAATCTAAACAATACAAAGTACACTTCATTTTTTAGGTTATATTCCTGATATGCAAGGTGAGTCAAAAAAAAAACCTGTGTCCACCATTTTGACTTTTTAATGGGGCATTTCATGATCCCCAACCTCGTCCCCCCGACTTACCTAAAAAAAGTTGAGATTTTTATATCATCTGAACAGTAATCCACATGTACCTAATCTTACATGCAAATTTGGTCGTATCTGTAAGAAATGTGCAATTTTGTATTTTCTGTCCGTAAACGGACAGAAATTATAGCACAGTGGCCTATGGGACCATGGGAAACAAGCAATTGCTCATGACATAAACCGCAAGATCAGGATCAACTCAGACTTTGTGAATAAGCTTTTCTCAAGAATATCTAGCGAACAATGAATAAAATAGAGGGTGCTGGAATCACGAAATGCACCTTTAAGTAATAAATCTCTGATTCGCCAATTTTGTTCAGTTTTTACTAATGAAAACTTAAATGAGCTTCCTAAACTTGAACAATGCACCATTCCTGACTTGCCTTATCTTAACATCAGCACCCGTAGTGTTATGAACCTTCTGGTGGAATTACAGCCCAAGAAAGCATCTGGACAAGATGAGATTTCTGTAAAAATTCTGAAGAGTTGTGCCACAAGCATAGCTCTAGTTCTGCAAAAGATTTTCCAAAAGTCTGTTGACACTGGTACATTACCGGAAGAGTGTCTAAAAGCAAATGTTATTCCAGTTAATAACAAAAAAGGAGAGTGTACATATCCAGCTAATTATACAGGGTGACCCAATAAAAACTTTACCCAAAATGAAAATGATATTTTTCCACTTTTTATCCCCCTGGCTTGAAAAGCAGAGGGGATATTGCGAGGGTGCGCATGTCCGTATGTATGTGTGTGTGTTTTTTAACCAAGGTTAGGTTTTCATTTTTCAGGTCTCCTTCGTCCGATTGAAACCAGAATTGGGGGTTAAGGTGCAATAGGCGCTCCTTCATATGTGAATAATGTCAAAGGTCATGGACCAAGGTCAAAGGTCATCTGAGGTCATGTTCCATACTGCCATCTTGCCAGGGGGATGATGCAAGTTTACTTGCAGTATTTTTTTTTAAATTTGGTATCTGTGGATTTTATTTTATCATAAAGAATGGGTAATTGAGCATCTTGCCTGAAAAAAAAATGTTCATTTTGGTTGAGTGGTTCTCAAGATATGGTCCACTGATTAATAATGATGCTCTGTTTTGCTGACTTATTGTTCAGTGGACCATATCTCCACAACCACTCAACCAAAATGAACATTTTTTTCAGGCAAGATGCTCAATTACCCATTCTTTATGATAAAATCCACAGAAATCAAATTAAAAAAAGTGGAAAAATATCGCTTTCATTTTGGATAAAGTTTTTATTGGGTCAACCTGTAGACCAGTATCACTTACTTCCATGTAAGATTCTTGAACACATTATTCATTGCCACAACATGGATCACTTAAACAAGTAAAATGTTCTCACTCATCAACATGGTTTCTGCAAAGGCAGATCATGTGACACTAAGCTAGCTGGACTGATGCCTTAGGAAGAATCTTAGACAACAGAAGCCAAGTCGACTTGATTATACTTGATTTTAGCAAGGCCTTCGACATGGTCCCCCACCAGAGACTACTCCACAAACTTGAGCATGTTGGTATTAACAACAGTATCCAGCAGTGGTTGAACATGTTTCTAACCAGTAACCAGTAGTCATCTGAATCTCCAGTAATGTCAGGAGTGCCCCAGGGGACCGTATTGGGGCCTTTGCTCTTTCTTCTATACATCAATGACTTACCAAAGACAGTCACATCACAGACTGTTTGCAGATGACTGCATAATCTACCGTACTGGGAAATCAAAAGTAATCATGATACCCATGTGCTTCAAGATGATATTGATTCTTGGTACTTGGTATGATGATCCTTATTTCAGTTCATCGAGCTGAACTAGGATGTAGTGCAGAAAATGGCATCTCCAGCCACAAGGTGCAAGTAAAAAAATAGATGAAAAGGCAAAACACTGGAAGCAAAACTTAACAAAACAGTCAAAAGCAGAACTTAATATGGTCTTTATAGAGGAGGCAGGAATGGTTTACAGCAATTTGCTGCCAGGCGGAGGAAGCATACCTCTGATGGCTGCTGGTAGGGCTGCTTCTCTAAAAGCCGGGGCAGTAGAAATGGTGACCACTTGAGCTGGAAGGTTATTCCAGACACGTATGGACCTTGAGTAGTAAGCAAACTTGAAGAGATCTGTAGTTGAAACTGAGATCTGGTACTTAAGTTGGTGATCATTTCTTGAGATGTATGTAGCTGGAACAACACATGCTGGGAACTGGATATTGACGAGTCGGTGGTGGATTTTGAAGAACATTACTTGCTGTGCCAGAAGACGTGAAGAGACTCCCATCCAAGTTGTTGAATGAGTGATGAAGCACTGGTCGTCCTGCAATAATCTGTTAACCCAAATGGTGCTGCTGCCCTCTAAACTTGCGCGAGCTTGTCCACTAAGGTAGTTGTATGTGGGTTCCAAGTCTCCGACGCACATTCGAGGTGCGGACGAACGAGGGACTCATAGGTTGTCTTCTTGACGTCTCTTGAACAAGGAGTTAATGTTCTGCGTAATAGACCCAGAGTGCTGTTAGATTTTTATGATTTGTTGACAATGAGTGTTCCAACGGAGATCATTTGCAATGGATATGTCAAGATAATCGTGCTGATCAACAACAGCGAGCGGATGGGCAAGGATGGTGTATTGGAAGAGACTCGGCGACCTTTAATGTGTAATATGAAGGACAGTACATTTTTGATGTTGAAATCCATCAATCAATCCTCAGCCCTCTTAGCCAGAGTCTGCAGGTCTTTTTGCAGAATTTAGAGATCTTCTTGGCCTCTTATTTCAGTATAGATGATACTGTCGTCAGCAAATAAGCAGATTTGAGAGTGGGTTGTGTCTTGTATACCGTTGATAATACGACAAGAATAGTGCCGGTGTGAAAGTAATCATAGTCCGGCAGGTATCATAGTCCGGGCTCCATAGACGACGATGGAATAAAGCGTGAAACTAATGTTGCGTGAAGAGTCAACTGAATCGATTGCCCTATTGTTCACCATTGTTCCCGGACTGTGAGCCCGAAGGACTATATCTCCTGCCACACCGGGTCCAAAACCGAACCCTGGGGTACGCCTGATGTTACATTTCCCCCAGGGGGGGTGTCTGCCATTGACAGACACTGCCTGCTGGCGAGAAGAGAGTAAAGGTGTTGATGCAGCAGAGTGTTGACCCTCTAATCCCGTAAAAGTTTAACTTGGTGGATAAGAGATGATGGGTAACCTTATCGAACGCCTTAGAGAATTCTAGCAAGACCACGTCAGTCTGTCCACAATGTTCTAGTGTGGTGGCCCAGTCATGGATGGAAGTCAAGAGCTGGGTAACTGTTGAAAGTCGTTCTCTGAACCCATGCTGCGAGTCAAGGAGGATGTTATACTGGCTCAGATGTTTAGCTACATGACTAAAAACAATATGCACAGCATCTTACAGCATAAGCAGGTCAGGAAGATTGGACGATAGTTGGCAGGATCTGATTTTGCACCTTTCTTCAATATAACTGTTACAATGGCTTGTCTCCACTGAGCCGGTACTTCGCCTGTGTTGATAGATTGCTGGTAAAGGAACGTCAGGGCAGGAGCGAGCTCAACAGCCACAGACTTGAGTAATCTGGGAGGGATCTCATTAGGACCGCTGGTTTTTGATGGATTAAGACCCTGCAGTTGGTTTAAAACCCCTTCTTGATGGATTAACAGATGAGTAATGTCAGGATACGGGGATTTTCCCTTGTCTGGTATGTCTGGTTGTGGGAGGATTGAAAACGAACTCAATGGCCCGTATTCACAAAAGAACTTAGTCTTGGCTTCACTAAGACTAAGGACTAAGTCCATCTAGAAAGACCCTTTATTTTTTTTTTAACAGAATATGAAAGAGGAAAGTTCTCAGCTTTGAGAGTCTACCTGTACTTTCTCTTTGTATTTTCAGCAGAAAAGGCTAATATAGGAGAGATGATTTTAAGAGGGCCTTCTAGTAGGACTTAGGCCTGGACTAAAAGTTAAGCCAGGACTAAATTCTTCGTGAATACGGACCATTGTGTTTATTTTATGCCTGGGCTTTGTCGTAATCAGTGGTACATAGTTTGATCTGAGTACGTAGTGCTCGAATTCCTACGTTCTCAGTTCGCATGAGTTTAACATAGGACCAGAATTTTTTTTCGGTCTCTCCGTCATAACAAACCTACTCTATTGAAGCTGTAGAAAAGTTTAATGTATGCGTAAATCGATTCTAGTCACCGACGGCACGTCGCGCCTGTGTAGTACATTCCTATTTATGCAAATAACTCGGCTATTTATAGCGCTCGATCAAGCCACGGCTGACTGGCCAAAGTTTAAATGAACCGCGTTGCAGAAAACACACAACCGATTGCAGTAAATCTCTGTGTGTGTACATTGTACGTGTCATGCAAAACATGCTTGACCGCGCCGCAACTGACCCTTCTTAGTCAAAACACAGTTCCGCGCATATAATTATGACAGCAATCAATACTCCCATTGCATTTCCCAATTCAAACTTGGTTCCACTGTCGGAAAATAGCCATGCATATTTGTAATGTCAGCGTAGTTAACGTTCATGTCACCCTGCATAGATGAGACAGTGTGTTCAGAATTGACCAAGTGACACCGACACAAATAGTACATCTCACTAGTCACCCTGCATAGATGAGACACGTGTGTTCAGAATTAACCAAGTGACACCGATACAAATAGTACATCTCACTAGTCACATTATATCGCGCATAATATACGATTATTTAGGAGTACTTTTTCAACCCCCAATTTCTGGGATTGACTCATGGCGCAACTTAACTAACACAAAAACAACACCAACATTCACCAACGGAAAGTCTGATTTGAATTTTGTTTTCAGCTTCCAATAGCCATGACCATCCCGGATTTTCCCATTATCATTGCGCATATAATTTTGACCACCTAAGGTCTAAGAAGTCTCTCGAACGTCATGAACACACATTGCAGTATTTCCGAAATCTCCCCAAGCTGTATCACAAGTATGACGTCACCATTCAGTAATGAGAGTAATGAGCGGCGCTCTTCATTTGTAATTGTTACGAAGAAGTTTGTTCGTGTCAAGCTTCCTCCAATCACCTCATTGATGTAGTTTAGGTGGGCCTGTTTGATGTATTTGGCTAAGCTGTTTCTACATTGCCTATATAAGTGTTGCCATTTGGATGATGAGTTAGACTTTCTAGCAAGACAATGTAAGCGATCACGCTTCCTAATTTTTCTTTTTACAGATGTAGTTATCCATGGTAGGTGTCTTTTACCAATTTTAAGCTTGGAGGAAACGTATTTGGCCATGAGACTTTGGAGCTTATCACGGATAAATTGTCAATTTTCATCCACAGAATTTATGGTAGGATCATTTGAGATAAACTCGCGACTAAACTCCTGTGTATCAGTTCTCAGTTGGTCCATATTTGCTTTGTCAAAATTGTAAACCTTGTACGGCGGTTTGTTTTGATGTTTGGGTATCATGTTAGTATTAAAGAGCACGATATCATGATCTGATATACCAGGCTTCACATCAACATTGTCAACAAGTTGAGGGCATGAAGTGACAACTAAATCAAGCTCGCTGTTGGAGACTGGACGTGTGATTTTTTGTTTGTAGTTGACCAGAGGAATTTTCTAACAAACTTTGGAGTGAACAGATGCTGTTTTGGGATTTGTGGTAGACCATGAAGACCAATCAATGTCGGCTAAGTTTTAATCCCCACCTATAGCAATATTTGGGTGGGTACACCTATGCTTACTCAAAAGCATGGAGACGGATTTTGACAGCTCATCAATGGCCGCACTCTTTCTTGAGCTAACACTGGGCCCATAATAGCTTGCAATAAACAGGGGTTCGTTCGCGAAAGCAGTCGTAAGACTATCGTAGCCCTAGTTGCGACATAGGTTACTACTAAGATTTTTTTTCGCTTCGTGAAACTTGGCGTAGGCACGTGTGGCTTATGAGTAAGCAAAGATTTACGAGTAAAACTAGTGTGGTCACGAGTACCAAGTAACAGATGATCGTCGTGCGTGCGAAGTGGATGGATCGGTCCGCTGTTCTATTCGCATTCATCCCCCCTGTTAGCAACTCTCATGGTAACAGCATGTATTATTTCCTGAACAAGAAGGGAATAGGAGAAGCACCGTTTGAACGAAAAAGAAGATATTATAACAACACACCTTGAAATTATATTCAGACCAGGAGTGTCGTGGATGCTGTACACTGCAAAAAACAGTGATTAGAAATAGAAATTAAATACCTCTCTAAACTCTATTTTGGACCACGTTCTAATATTTTGAAATAGATGGTTAATGTGTCAACAGGTTTAAAAACTAAATATGTTTAGGCATTGACATTAGGTGTTTAGAATTGACGCCAAGTGTTTAGAGATTTGAATGTTTAATACCTAAGCAATAAATTGCACCATTCCTAAGCATTGTTGCAGCGTTTGAGTCTTGCCAACTTGTATTAGAGGGGCTTATAAAAATCATAAAAGCGCAACAACAATTTTTCTAGAAGACTTGCGTTAGGTTACGCCAAAGTGGCTAGTAGCCTAGATCTTTTTTTATCCAAAATATGCCATTTATTCACATACGGTCAGGTTAGTGAAATACTAATTGTAATTACGCATGAAGCAAAATCGGTGCCCTGAATTAAACAAAAACAGATTAAACATGTTAAAGTTAATTATTCATATATCAATGTCTTCTGTAAGCATTGCATTGTAATATTTACCCTCCCATGGCAATCAAAATGACCTGCATCCCTTTCCACATAGATTGGCTCATTTATCCATGTCACCCACAGAAAAAAAACAAATAAGTAAGAAAGAAAAGGGAAAAAAACAAGAAAAGAAAAAGAATGATGTGGTCTATTACAAAGATGAATCATCCGCTGATCTAGCCTTTCTCAAGGCTGACTCACGGATTTTCCGAGGATGGTGTCCTCAATTTCTAACAAATCGTATTTTGGCAGTGTACATAATTTTATGCCCACATACTACTCGATGTGTGAACTAGCTAACTTTGTAATAACAGTCCGGATCCGGAATTGTTGGTATACAGTAGGCCTATCCTATGGTACTGTTATACTGTACCATAGGATAAACGTCAAAACAAAAAATCCATTTTCTTCAATTTTTGGTGGAATAAGTATTTAGGTTGTCTATTTTAGTTCTAGATGCTAACTACTTACACACACCAAACATATATTTCGCCATATCTGGTCCGCATTGAAAAAGTGCACAATTTTGTCCTTATTGGCTAATTCTCCTGCCTGTATATCCATTCAATTTATGTTTGCCAATTGATTGGATATGGCCTATATTATTTTGTTTATTTTTAAGGTAAAATATTTTTGTCTTTCCAACCTACAAGAGTATTCTTCCAATGGAAAAATAGCCACCCCCCTCTTGGTTTAAGCCATTTTTCTTTCTTGTGCGGTGTAGGAATAGATACTATCTATCGAATAGTACACAGGTAATAGTAAACAAGATGGCCAATGCTAAGATATATTTAAATGTTATAATACCTGTCAATATACATCTAATTGAAAGCAGTTCTATATACCAGCAGGAATTCTAAAATACGAAAGGGGTAGTCGAGTACTATCAGTTTCAATGGGTCTATGCTCACCCAAAACACATGTATGCTTGTAAACCGGTAATCAATTACTAGAACGGTATTCAACACCAACTCGTACATAAATTGCACCCACGATTACACCCAATAGGACGGACACGTATATATGATACTAAGTTATGCGGAACGGTATTCCTACGACTGTCTAACGTTCATTGTTCGCGAACGCAAGGAAGTCACAACTTGAGAAAATCGGAACAGGCTCTAGCATATAATTTACGGATTACTTACGATTCAAGTTTCGCGGAAGAACCCCAGGGGTTTAGAACCAGCAAATTAAAGACGGCCATTAATCTCACATCCAGTAGCCAAATCAGCCAACGATAGATATTAACACTTAAGTGACCAAGGGGTTGGTTTGCAATCCCGTTGGTGCCCCAAGGGGGGGGGGGTTCAAAGGACACCCCCCCATAAAGAAACCACTTCCGAGGGAAGTTTGATGGAAATAGCCCCACAGGGGAAGGGTCATAAGACAACCCCAAATCAGCAACATAAAAATGAAATTTTGATTTGAGATGCAAATTACGGGGCAAACAAAACATTGTTTTCAAAACACGCGAAAATTGGGAAAAAAAAAAGAAGGAAAATTCCAATGAGCTTGCGATACACCAAACATTTGAAATTTATTTTATGTTGATATCTATTCTAGAAGACCCAAATTACATATATTTAACACAAAACTAGCAATTTATTTAGGGATCCGGTATTTTTACGGGTGTTGCAAACATGCAAGTTCATTTCCCATGCGTTGGACAGTAACGGTTTTTAACACATCCCATGATGACAGTTTGTTTTCAGCACTAAAGGGTTTTGTGAATTGTTTAGTTACTAATTAATTGTGTACTTACATGTATGTGTGAACTTATATCAGCAAAAAAAAAAAATTGCTTTGGGTTCTTGGTTCTATTCTTATTTTTAAAAATATTCTGAAATGACTTACGTAGGGCCCAAGGGGGGGGGGGGTTCATGGGACCCCCACAATTAACTCATAACGCTTGGCCCAATTTTAATTATTTTGGTAGAAAAAAGAAGCGATTAAAGTAAGACCTTACAAACAAAAAATTTAGCGCAAAAAATAACAACGCCGTAAAGCGGCAAGCGGGAAAACAAATTTTGGGGCGTCCCTAGGGGAACCACACCCACCTTGGTCACTAAGTGTTTTTTAAGTTATCTTGTGGCAATAAACACACATCCCCCGTGCGCGGAGTGTCCCTGTCTTTACGGAAAAGGGTTTTTTTGTGTATAATGATGTCGGGAAACAATGAGTAGCTGATGCTTCCTCAATAACCGCTGAAAGGCAGCTTGTTGGCTTGTTACTCTTCAAAGCTCTTGCGTTAATAACCTCCCCGTTAAGCAGATTTACCATTTTTTGTGTACGAACTCAGTTTAGGTTGGGCTTGTGTGGTAGAGTTTGTGGTTTGTATTGAATCTCAGAAAGGACAAACAGAGAAAACAATGACAAATCAATGGAAACTGGTGGCAAACAACGGTGACTGTGAATGATGAAATTTGGACCACCCAAACGGATAACATATCCAGGAGAAAGAGTTGGAGTTTCACAAAGCTTTTGATAATTTTGAAGGGCTAGCCACAGCAAACAGTAGGCCCCTATGGACACGATAAAAAGGTAGGGAATTAGCCGCTTCAGCGACTATTTCTGGGTTAGACTCAACTTGGCCACGAGTTATATACTAAGAAGGTGGTGGATGTGTTAGATTTAAGATTCCACACACCAGTGTGCCATGACAGTTTTTGGGTAGCTCTTATACCAACTGCAAAACATAAATCTAAAAAAGTGTCATTCAAACTGTCATATTGCAGATATATGAGTGTGAAATAAGGGCGTAGACTGCATATCATTAATTACAAATATAAACTGATAGTTTGCAAAAGGGTGTATTTAATACCCCACACTATGGCCGTTTCATACTGTTCAATCATGGCCAGCGTTTGAACCCCATTGGCAAATCGTCTCTTTATTTTTAGAGCAATTTTAAAACAATGGCGACACAATGTTGACAACTGATATAAGTAGGGACATGCAAGAGATTACCTCCGCAAAAATCGAAACATCATTGGGAAAATCTTGCCATATAGGTGCAAAGGTCATGATTTGTAGTTATATCCCACTTATATGCCTATTCCCCATGGAAAGAGTGTAAAATAAATCATATTTGCCCGCAATGAAATTTCATCCATTCACACAGAAGACTATAGCTAGTGGCATACATACTCCAAATCAGTTGCAAAAGTGTGTCGCCGTTGTTTATTTTTTGTTTTATTATCGTTTTGTCATAATAAATGAGACTTTCAACAGCGCTGTGATGGGAGATTGGAGTATAAAAATAGATATAAAAAGAATAAGGATAGATCCTACCGTATTAGTGCAGACATGTTTTAATGCTCTGTGTTGTTGAAGTCACCTGTATGGTACGTATAGGCTCTCCTGTATGCGTCAAACACTGTCAAGAATACGATACTCGGAAAAAAGTGACTCAAAGTCACTCAGAGGTTGAAAATAACAATTAAACCGAATCGTATGATCGTAGGTATCCAACTACCAGAAATCTATGCTTATGAAGGAAGGGTGGACAACGAAAAAAGTAGAGTTTTGAGAGATTAATCAACTAAATGAAGAGAAAGGAAATTATGCACCCGGTGGCTGTGACCCGTCATTTCTGGAAGCAACACATTCCTCTCTCTGCAAATGGAAAATCCCAATGGCAGATGTTGTCAAAATGTTATGCATGGATGTCAGCCATAAAATTAAACCCATAATATCAAATTACAACAAGGATGGACAAACCTTGGAATTTGTTCAACATCAATCCATATCTTGCGAAGTAGAGATGAGCAAAGATCTCAGCTGGGCTTGTCACTAAACCAAATTCAAATAAAGCCAAACAAATCTTGGGCCATTTTGAGAAAGAGGGGTAAAGAAAACCTCCACTTATGTAACAAATCTGTTAAGGACACAGCTTACAAACCTTGTAAGACCCAAATTGGAATACTGTGCTGCAATTTGGGACCCTCATAATATCAACAACAAACGTCCGAGAAAAGATCTAACGGCGTGCTTCCAGGTTTGTCTCGTGATTATAGCAGGAGATCCAGATTACTAAAATGCTATCCAATCCAAGTGGGATTGCTCGAAAATCCACAGCAACAAGCTACGCCTCATTCAATTCAAGGAAGGCCCACAAATCATTCCGTCAAACATAAAGTTACGTCACACAACTGTGATACAAGAAACGGCAAACGGGTTCTTCATCTGCGGAACTTCCTTATTCAAAAGTGTATTGTTTACAAGTATTCCATTAACAAGAAACTGGGAATGGAACCTTCTGCCAACGGACCTACGTAGCATTTAAGACATCACCGTTTTCAAAAGAAAGACTCAATAAAGGTAATATTAGCGAGCTTGTCAAAAAAGGCCACTTCAAAATATAGTCTCGTTGCCACAGACTGAGTGTTGATAATAGACTTGGCAGTAGTGATTACGCAGTATAAAACAGACGCAGCAACAAGATGTGAAGGAAACAGACATCCCGGTGAAAACTTTTTGTGTTTCAAAGCATTGTCTAATCTGTAGACCAAAATTCTCCACATCTTCAAAAAAAGTGTGTTCAAATAAAGTTACGGTATGAATGGCTTTTACACCTGTACGAACCAATTTATGTCAATAAAACACGGGCGGATAAGGCTTTGAAAATGCAAATAACAGGGGGCCTGAAAGGCTAAACTGTCCAAAAAAGGCTGAGGTTGCAAGATTTTGCAGAATTACCACGCGCCCCCTCCGCCCTCCCTAGATCCGCGCCTTGAAACATAGACATCCTTATCATCTTTTGGTGAGCATTGCTTAGTTGACCGCCGTGCATTTAAAAATGGGAATCCGTGGATAGAGGAAAAGCTTACTACTGATTCAAAAGACTTTAGCTCGGCTTATATTAACCGATTGGAATTATCTTTGCAATAGTCAGAAGGATTTATGGGCGCAGGGTGGAAATAGAGTACAGTACAGACCTATTCTATTGATAAATTTTAGTTTATTAGGACCTCAGCCAATAATTTCTGGAGGATGTGCAAAATTTCGTTCAGTGGCATTTTCCAGAAATCCAATATGGCCACCACCACTCTAAAATGGTCGTACTTTTGTGTTCTATATCCAGGTTTTCAAGCACGATGAATCTACTGAACGGGTACTTGATGTTATTTGATCATAACATTATCATCAAATCCAATATGGCCGCCCAGAAATCCAATGTTGCCTGAAATCATTAAATTGACCATGACTCATCAAGTTTTTGTGATAGATACATATTTCGGGGCTCTTTACCCAGTAGAAACTTATATCTAACAAATCCGTTAAAACCTACAAATTGTCATATATTCCTAATATATTGGCCGTCATCTTGAATTTTAAGTATGTTGTCAACATAAAAACATCAGATACATGTATTAGTTTGTAATGCTCAAAGACATATATTATTTCATACTTTAAACTTTAATCTTGATTTTGGATGGTATAACTAATTAAAATGTAGATATATTATAATGTATAGGTTTTTAACTTCTTTAAAAAAGAAGTTTCTTTAAAAAAGAAGTTAAAAGGGCAGGCATATTGGCTACCATTATAACATTTTTGGATGTTGACGAAACAAATTATGCCAGATAAGGATGTCTAATCGTCAAATATTTATATATTAATTTAGACCCTTATAATTAATAATTGCGTGATACAACTACAATATAATATATAGTCAGGGGGCACATGTCATCCTGTTACTATTACTTCAGAAGGTTTGCCAAGTTTGGTTTTTCACTTGCATGTGTTCAATAACACCACAAGAAATAACTTTCAACTTGTTGTCTAATTCTCAGTCTCTTTTTTCAACTGGTGAGGGCGCTTTTCAAAATGGCCACCAAATGACATATTTTTCGAAGAATCTCTTTAAACAAGGAAATGCGCATATCGTGTTATAATGATTTTTTGTGCTGAAATTGGTCTTTTGTTATTATATACAACACTAGAAATGCGTAATGCATAAATATTAATAAATGATTTAAAAAACAAAAAAACACGCGTTTTTTTTTTAAAAAACAAAAAAACTCTTTTAAAATACATGTGTGTGCTACTTGAGCGACTTGAAATTTCAAGAAAGTATATCATAAAAAGTCAGCCTAAAACAATCTGACGTATATTGATTGCTATAAGTACATGCTGAGTTGAGGACCAATTAATATTATATTTTGAAATGGTCTCATATACCTGTAAACAAAATAAAATTGATTACCTGCATTTGATAAAGATATTTGAATGTCCGTATCATCTCATTTCATATAGATGAGGTGACATAAATGTATACAAACACAAGTTAGCACCTGGTCTACTGACATGTTACAGGTGCGAATAATATGACCTGGGGCCCGTTCCCCAAACTCGTGCGTATACGTGTATACTAACTCATGCGTATATCCTACATAATAGACCTTTTTATACCAGTTACACAGTGCTTTGGACAAATTGGTCCACTCGGGCATGACATAGTGTGCACGTAGGATTACGATTGAGTTTCGGCAACGGACCCCATACAGTTAAGCACTCAATAGCCTTATCACGCCTGATTGAGTGCGGGCATTTGAAAAGCACAAGGCCTGCAGGTGCTCAGGCACACTGCCGGGCAGTGCTTTGTTCGTTGTTCGGCGTTGACGTCACATGTCAACTCATCTATAGTTTCATATTTTTCACTTTAAATGTATTTTTTTTTTCAATTTTTAATCTTTATTTTATACATAGTGAATAAAAAAAAATGTGCATGAAAAAATTTGACCCTGACCTGTTTACTCAACTGTGACGCAGTTGATGTTTCATGATTTGCATATTTTCGATTTTATATGCTGAAAAAATGAAGGAATTTGGTGAAGAAATAAGGTAGATATGAAAGTCTTTTTAATTTTTAGTGAAAATGATTTTCGCGGCTGATCCATTTTACCCCATTCCAATGGGATTTACACAGTTAAGCTGGGTTTTCAGTTCCATTATTTTGTCTGAATATGGTGACAAATCTTTGAGAATATTTAATAACAAAAGTATTTAAAAAGCCCTAGTGGGAAATCAAGTATACACTTCTTTGACAGAGGGTTCAACATCCGTCACTATGTAATACACCAAAGTCTCTGTTATGCAACATACGTCAAAATTGCAAAATTTCTAATTAAGATTATTAATTAATGAAGTACTTGCAAGGTTCGACGCTTGGCATGTCTGAAGATTTTGGTATTTAGTACCATTTCCCTTAATTTCGTAAAAAAATGATAAAAATTCAACCTCCGTCACTATGTATACACCCGGAACGAATTGTTGGGCAACCGGGCTTTTACAAAATCTGAAATTATAGTATGATTGGTTGTCAGGGCGGGCTTTTCAAATCTAAAAATCTGACTGTAGCGTGCAGTTGTGCTTAAAGTCAGATAACTCTTTCTTGAAACCGAGAACTTTAAACATTATCATAAGCTAATGGCACCTCCAATTTACCGCCACAACAACGAGCCTTCGCGGGTAAGTTTTACTATAAAACTGGTAAATGTAGCTGTGCCCTGGGAGTGAGAGTGCAACCAAGCCTGTATCTGTAACATGAGAAAACTGTTTGAATCAGAGGGAACTTTGGAAATGTCACCAAAAGACGAGCACCCCGGACGGGCCGATACCTAGGGAGCCGTCAGACACATGAGAAAATTCAAGCTGTAAACCAGGAGCTTCGCAACAAAACAAACGCGCCAGCATAAGAGAAAAGGGTTGCAGAATGTCTCCAGATCATCATTTTCAGCGCTTCGTTAGTTGACTTGTGAGGATGCAATCATTTTGATGCAGGTGGTCCTCAACGTAGGCTGACGTGTTGCAATTGGCTAATCACAGGACACGGCGCCTTCTTAAGAGAACTTGTTGTTGTTGGTGAGGCCATTTCCCAATGACTGGCTCAGTGGAACGCTCCAAAAAATGTGAGAGAAGAGGAGTATGCGCCAAAAGGGAGCCTCCCAAATGATTGTCTTACAACAGACTAATGATCGCAAGAAAGAGAAAGTGCAAGTAGCAGCTTGTACAGGTAACAAACCTAATGGGCCCATTTTAGTGATGGAAATTGAATGGTGCCGGCTATTCTCAATATCATAATCAACATATGGACCAGAGTTGTGCGCCATTTTTAAGCAGCCAAAGAAATGGAGCAATTCGTCGTGCCTGGTTTCTTCAAGACGTTGCAACCAGCACACAGGTCTGTAATGGTTAGAAACAGCCTTCAGGAACTTTTCCCATTCGGATCATGGAGTATGGCATGCGATGGAATGGCCCCTCGGTCAAACGGATTAACTGGATTTTTTTTGTTGACTTGGGGTATTTAAAGCTTAGAGGTTACACTAAGGGTTACGTCCCTCAAACCATTTTTTTACCAGACATTAGGAGTTTACCGCAATTAGGAGAAACAGAATTAGGAGTTTACCGCAATTAGGAGAAAACATCTAGAGGGTGTTCAACACATGCACTCCAGGGCTACCAAGTGATCCCAAATCAGGGAGTACATGTGGAGGAGGGGGTTAGAAATAACGTAAGACCGTTAAGATAAAGTTTCTTTTGATGTTGCAATTGTGATCAACCATGCCTAAGAAAAATGATGCTCCGTTGACAAGTCTGTTTTGCCCTGAAGATGTTCAGTGAAACATATCTTGAGAACCGCTCAACCAAAAATGAAAAAACAATTCAGGTAAGATGCTCATTACCCATTCTTTATAATTACAAAATAGAAAATCCACGGTATAGCCTATCAATAGACCTGCATGTGGATTGCCTGCAAGTTTGAGGAGGGAAAAAGAAACCCCAAAAATAATACGGCGTGGGTAAATGAATCTTTGTTTAAAATGTTCGTAATTCATGTGTTTAAGGCTTTTACTGCCTATAAACAATATCAATATGAATATTGTTAACTCTTGTAATGGGGCAAGGTTGGCCCCCCCACTACCCCTACCCTCCCAAAAGCATTACATTGGTGCACAGTTATATTAGAAGATCATTAAACAACTAGCCCCCCGGTTGCCCGGATCCCTAGCTGCAATGATTGGAAATGGAGCGCGTCACTAAAGGGGTTATCACTCGCACATTATGCAAAACTCCATTGCAATATTTTCTCCAAGCCTTCTCCTTTATCCCTGTCACCGCTGTTACCGATTCATGAGTTCACTTTGTGCTTCAAAGGGTTAAGTCAGAGCGCCACGACCACTTCGCTTCTGCTGCTTGACACCAAATGGCTTGATATACCATTACCCATAAAAACCGGCGGGCCGCGGCGATATGCCTTCATTTCATTCGGTTCGCGTGTTTGGAACAACCTTCCACGTGAACATTCAGGGAAGCACAAACACTGGCCATTTTTAAGAAACATTTAAAGACTATCTGTTTGTAATTGATATGTTTTCTCCTATTGCTCGTATTATATTTCTTGTTATTTCATTAGTTTGTTATGCGCTTGAGCTGCCTGAATAAGCGCAATAGGAAATATTTTTGTGCATGTATGTATTATGTATGTATGTATGTATGGTATGTATGGATGTATTAGGATGTCAAGATTTATACATGAGTTTGAAGGCAGGTGAACATGCCAATGTGCAACACTGTAAAAAATAACAGTAATTTTAGGGGCATTATTCCGCATGTAAAAACTGCAAATTGGGCAGATTTCAAAGAAGAAATAGAAGTCTTTAGATCTCTGACACAAAAGACACTCAGAAATATATTTAGAGTTGGATTATTTCCGTCACGTCAAAACTGTAATATATCCCAGTAGTCAGCTTCATTAAAAGCCATTGTAGCCCAAAAACACAAATCCTTGTTTTGTTCGGATTTTTCAATTGTAGCAGGTGACAAAAAATTTTTCCCCCATTTTTTCCACAAGCACGCATTGTGGTAAGTGGTTGTGAGGTTCGGCGTTTTGTGGAAAGGTTATGAGCCCGGGGGGCGGCACTGTTTCAAAGGTGGATATGATGCGTGAACAAGAAAACGCGTAAAGAAACGGGGTGTCTTTTTTTCAAAAGGCGATGTACGCGCGTACATCGTTTAGGGTGTAAAAAACAGCAAAATATGGAAAAAAAGGGTATGTTTTTTCTTAACCCTGAAATTGTCAGTTATATCTCATTAAGCAGGGATCAAAATCATCCAAAATATTGTAATCGGGACTTGGGAAGTAAAAGCAAAGCAAGATAATAAAGGGTTTATTTACGATTCAATGCACTGTGTACTTGTTGAGGGTATCATAACAGATAAAAATACTTGTTTAGGGTATGTTTTAGCTTGTTTTTTAGTCGGCGAAAATACGTGTTTAGGGTGCATTCTGAAAGTCCATGTTCACGCATCATATCCACCTTTGAATACAAGTGGCCCCCGGGGTTATGAGTGACAGTATCTAGTATTCCATATTTCTTTTCATAGGCTAAAAAATGATCGGGAATAGTTAAAACATTTAGGCCTTCATAAAAGAATTCCTTACATAGGCAAAAATGTACTTTTGTACCGTCAACACTCAGTTTCGCTATATCATGTAAATATAGTTGATCTGTCCTCGGGGTCTGTCGCAAGAACCGTTTTTAAAACAAATGTTTGGATATTGATAAAGGATTTTTAAAACTTAATTTTTTGTGTTCAAAAAATTTACGTGAAACTATTTGAAGACGCTATTGGAGTAATTTACATTGTGAAAATCCTGAAAGAAAACAAATTTTGGACTTGTGAAAATTAAGGTCGGTACTTTTTTCCCGTTCTGCAAAAAACAGGGTTAATTCATTATTTTTTTATTTGTCACTTTTTAATTTATTATATTTTGTTTCCTTCTTTATTCCTTAATCTACTTTTATTTTTTTTTTTATCTGAGACGAATATATATTTAGTATATTCGTCTCTGGTTTTATTAATATCGTTTGCTCTTATAGACAATTCATACATTAAGGTGGGACTACCCCTACAGAGGGCTAAAAATAAAATCTACAAATTGAAACTGAGATAGAAATTACCTTTATATTGCTTTTTGTTTGACGTCAATTGGAGCTTCCGTTCAAAAGTTATAATCGAAATGTAACTCTCTTATCATATTTCTTAAGTATTTTATTGTTTTCTCAAGCTGCGATATTTAATTTTTTTCCACTTAAAAATTTATATATCAAAAAGTAAATAAGCTTTGATCTCTAGTTTAATAATTTGGCTATAACTTAGAGAGCGAGAAAAGAATGTTCTGGCGAGTGTAGTGTTTTATGCGCTTTGTAACCTACAGATAAAGCGCTTTATAAAAGCACCGTATGTATAATTGCATTTTCTTAATAAAGGCATAATTCGTTGCTCAAACAGAGCTCCAGGAATACATTACGGTTCTCGTTTGGAGGAAAAGTTTTAACTAGATACAACAAAATCAGTCATGACTCATATTGATTATATTTCAATGTTTAAAACATAGGCTGAATTTCGTATTTGCTCCTATACGAAATTAGAAATTGACAATTTTGTACCAAAGAAACATTTCTCAGCTTCATCCTCCTAGATGAGGATAGGCCTATTTTTTATGGAAAGCTTTACATCAGGGCAAAAACTCAGTACTTTCCGATTTTTTAGGGACACTTGGATATGAGATGTGAAATCTCTTGCACTCACGGTCGTACATGAAGTGTGGCATGGATCGTTCGTCACGCATGACTGTGTCCGGCTATATAACCGATCCACTGTGGACACGCTCCGTAGCCGTATACGGCTACCTAACCACAAAGCCTGACGGTGTTTTGGTTTATAGCCGTATACGGCTACGGAAACACTCCCTTTAAAATATAATCAGAGCAACTTAAAATGAGACCTCGGACAAATTAAGATTGACTTTTTACCATTGTAGTCCTTTTTACCATACAACTCCAGAACCAATGATCTTAGGTGTTACAAAACTATTACGGTTGAGAATCTATGACTAGACGGACAACTTGTGGGAGTAACCTAAGTTGGATCCAATGAGTAATCTAAAATTGGCCCCTATTGAAAAAGTGCACCACAATGTTTGGAGAATACCTTGCACATTGGATATTAGAGAAACCATGCTACTACCAAAGGTTTTCAAAGCTTAGATGTAGGTTGGCATGAACGAAAAATACTTATTAAGACACTATGATAGTTGTTCCGATCTAAGACCATGCATGGGCCTCAAATCAGTAATGAATCAGTGACATACTAACGTCAGAACTTGATATTCAACCACTCTATACTAAGAGTCTCTTATCATATCCACTCATGTAAATATTTTAAAAATTTTTACATCTTTATAAAGTACCTGTATAAACGTAATATATTTGTACATTGCTATACAGCAACTAGTTTCAAATATTCTCCACCTTGTTTCTTAAGTCTCAATGTTTATTTCTTCAATAAACAACTTGCCCGAAAAAAAAGTTAATGTTTTAACATTAACTTTTACACACGCCCCGCAGCATTCATACTTGCCGCCCATCCCCCCCCCACCCCCTGGAGGGGGGGTCTCACTTTTGGTTTGGGTTAGGGAATGTGCGTCCGTGTGTTTGAACCAATACCCCGAAAATAATTTATACCAAAAATTGCAAACAGATTTGCTACCATCATATTACCAAAGTTATTGAACCACCCGTCTTTGTACCCGTAACTTAGCTACCCTTCTAATATACATACTGTGCTATTATATCTGGCACCAACTTAACAGTATTTTTTGATACTTGTGAGTTATGAGTAGTTTCTATTTTATGGGGGATATGGAGAAAAGGGCACAAAATAGCATGACTCTGGAGGATGGAACTTATTACAAAAAGAATGCTCTGGTGGTTTGGGGACGTAAATCCCCGAAGTGGAGGAGAAGAAAACTAACTGTTAAATGTATTTTGGCTCCATTCTGGCAGCACGCTTTTTCACACTTGAGCGTTTGCATGCATTCTTTGACCACTGGAAAATATAATTGCAAAAAAGCAACCTTTCTTTTACCAGTTTTCAAGAAAAAAACGACAGCTCATTATACCAAAAGGGCTGGAAATGTTACCCTTCTCGGTCCGCACATACCCGTTACCCCTTTGTTCACAAAGAACTCCCTGGTGTACTTGTACCACCACTTAACAACTACATATGGTGTTAGGCTAGTGCTAAAAATCGAGCCTGCCTTTAAAGTGATTTATTGGTTGAATCTATCGGCCACCATAATATGAAAATATCCTAAATAAAACGCACCCAGATGGTTTTCATGGCATTGGAGTTTATCTTGGCGAAAAAAAAAATCCAGATTTATTCCGGAACAAATGTACACAACTGTACAGCAATCATGGAAGCTACCAGTTTATCCCCCTGTGGTATATTTAAACGCCGCATGGCAATACAGAAACATAAGCCAGCGAAAATATATCCCATACGCGCATATATTTCACGTGCAAGTTTGCCACAGCTTCATCCGTGTGAACTCGTTGAGCGCACAAAGGATAGGAGCGTATGAAGACACTTTTAAACCCCTCAGTGATTTGAGGAAAAATGTTAAGGAAATATGTCAAGATTTTGTCAAGCTCACAGTTTGACTTAATTCATAAAATATATGTACATACATCACAATTCCAAAAAAATAATACAATTTGATGTTAAAAACTTACAAAAAGAGGCATTTGATTTTTTGCTTTTTTGACATACGAAGAAACGGGCGGATTTTTTTGCCCACGGCTTCATTGATCAAAGCACCCATATTTTTGGCTCTCCGCGTGACGCAAGTGATTGACCAAAACATCGTGTTGAAATAAAGACATAATTGGTTTCATTTCGTTGTGTTTTAATTATTATGAAGTGGCACACTGTGTAGCGGAACGCGGGGGAGCGCCCCCGGAGGACTCGCGGGTAAGTTGCAAGGGACAGATCCTTGCGCTCCTCGAATGACGAATGTGACTCGGTAAATCAGTTTCTCAAGAATTTTAGTTACAACCAGCCTTCGTATGCGTCAATGAATCACAAACGTCAAGTACCTATGAAAGGATTACAGCAGACTGCGATTACATTGTCTTAATAACCTATTTACGTAGTTATTAATTGCATACCTAATTTACATATCCTTAATCAAACCACTTTGGGCATAGGTTCCCCCTCTAGGCAATGGCCTGCAATCGTAAATACAACCCTATGACACCTGGGTGCAATGTTTGGATTACACACATACGTTTTATATCTTAAAAACACAATAGGGAAGAAAACACTTTTTGGCATAGGTTCCCCCCTCTAGGCATGGCCGGCAATCGTAAATACAACAATATGACACCTGGGGTGCAAATGTTTGTATGGACACACATACGTTTTAATATCTTCACACAATGAGGAAAAAACAACTTTTGGGCATAGGGCATAGGTTCCCCCTCTAGGGACTGGCCGGCAATCGTAAATACAAACATATGAAACCTGGGTGCATAGTTTGGTTACACACATGGGAGTTTTAATAATTCTTTTACACCTAATAGATATAATACATTTACAAAAAGGAAGACACCAGTGGGTGCTCCAACATAGACATCATCGCTTCTTCGTGACATTCGTCGCCAAACAGTATTCGTCGCCGCCTGATGTTCCATGTCCCATGGTCTCAATCCATATGAGGGCATGTCACATTTTAGATTTATTGAGGCTAAACCCTCACCCCTCAACAAGATATCAGGACACAGGAGGCTTTGCACCCTACAAGATATCAAGAAACATAAGCGAGGCGATTGCCTTTAGCGGCATTGTCACTAATATTATAGAAGGCTAAGCCTTCTACCGCCACCAAGACCTCGGCACTAAAGTGAGTTCTGCCTTTCGCATGCATTGTCACATAATATTGATGAAGGCTAAGCCATTATAAGTCCAACAAGAAGTCGAGCACTACAGTACAGTGCCGCCTTTCTCATGCATTGTCACATAAGATTCATTGTCACTTGTTATTATGTATTAAAGGCTAAGCATTTATACTCCAACCAAACGTCGAGCACTACAGTGGGTGATTGCCGTTTAGCATTTCATTGTCACATACTGTTCATTGAAGTAAGCCATTACCTCGACAAGTCGCCGAGCACTACAGGAGAGTGCTTGCCTTTCGCATGTGCATTGTCACATACGATTTATTGTCACATAATATTTATTGAAGCTAAGCATTTACCTCCGACAAGTCGCCGAGCACTACAACGTGAGGTGCTGCCTTTCGCATGCATTGGCACATTATTATTGAAGGCCAAGCCATTTATACCTCCAACAGAGCGAGCACTACAGGGAGGTGCCTGCCGTTCGCATGCATTGTCACATAATATTCATTGTCACTGTTATATTTATTAAAGGCCAAGCCATTTATACCTCTAACAAACACGTCGCGCACTACAGTGAGGTGTGCCCCTTTCGCATTCATTGTCACATATAATTTTTTATTGTAATAATATTATTGAAGGCTAAGCCATACCTCCGACAAGTCGCCGAGCACTCCAGTGAGGTGCCTCCCTTTCGCATCAATTGTCACATAATATTTATTGTCCATAATATTTATTGAATGCTAAGCCATACCTGCGACCAGTCGCCGAGCACTACATGAGGTGTGCCTTTCGCATTCATTGTCACATAATTGTTGAAATTAATGGTGACATAGAATTTGGACATTATTGTGACATAATTGTTGCCTATTGATGACATTATTAATTTGTGACATTTGTGACATAATTGTGACTATATTGTGACATTATAATTTATGAATCATTGTGACATTATAATTTGTTGACTATTGTGACCTTTGGTGTGACACATTTTAATTTGTGACCTTGGGGGGGATTGACACATTTCATTGTGACATTGGATGTGACACATTGTAAATTTGTGACATTTGATGTGACAACATGTTGGTATGGAACCCACCCAAAATCGCTTTACCTCTTCTATTGAAATAGACGTGGTTAGTACATAATAATAAACTCCGTTTACATGGCTGTATTATATTATGTTCTCACACCAAAACCCCCCCCCCCCCCGTTTCATGTCAACCATTTCGCTATGATGTGAGATACAGCCAGTCTAAGCTACACAATTTAACAATAATCTACTAAAGGGACCGCCAGGCCAGGTGGCAGTTATAGTTCATTGCTTCATGATTGTGAGGTAATCGAGAGCTCTCCGGATTCGTTGAAACATGCTAAAATCCAAAGAGATCCTGGGGCTCTGTGCCCCCTGACCCTGTCACTGTTCAGCATAGTCACCATGGCGTCAAGGATTAAGAGATAACTGAGAGCTCCCCGCGAAAGCACTCAAAAATATTAAAACTGAGAGGTTCCGGAGCTCGGTAACCTTGACCACCCGCCAGGGGCCAGTATAGTTCATCTGCCTTCAAGATAATGAGATAATGAGATCTCTCCGAAGACACTCAATCATGCTATTTAACTCAGAGCTTCCACAGGTTCCGAACCCTGGACCCGCCAGGGCAGTATAGTTCAACTGCTTCATGATTGTGAGATATCCGAGAGCTTCGGATGCGCTTGTTGAAATGCTAAACCCAAGAGCTTCTGGGTGGCTCCGCCCTGGAAACCGCAACGTTCAGCATGGTTCATCTGCTTCAAGATTAAGGACATAACCCCTCTCCGACGAAAGCACTCGAAAATGTTAAACTAAAGAGCTTACGGGGGCTCTGCCCTGAACCCCCGCAAGGGGCTTTTCCCCCATTACCCGTATGCCCGGCATGCCCTGAGATCGACGGCGTTTGCCCTTTGTGCTTGCTCAGGTGTGGAGTATGCTTGCCTGTATGGGAGGGGTCAGCCCAGAAGCGTGACCCGTCGTGGGATTGCCTCCCTTGCCGGCTTGTTGCGGGGTGTCTTCGGCCAGATCCAAGGGACAACTTATACAGCAGCAGCGTGGCATGATGACGCATAGCGGGCCAGGTATATGGTAGTGGAGCGACCTGTGTTTGGACAGAGGCCGGCTGCTGACGCCTTAGTCCGGGGTGGTAGGTTCTTAGCAAGTCGAGTCCGTTGAAATAGTCTCTAAGGAGTTTGTGAGAGTTGGCTTCGAGGATAGCTAAAGAAAGAAAGACTTGCTGTCAACCAATTGACATCTATCGGTATTGAGCCTGTTGAGCGTCTTCCGCCTGGGGTTGGCTTTTCGTGGTCTGAGTGGCGGTGTCTTAGCTGATCGAGATCCAGAATCGGACGTACCGATCAAAGTTTTCCTTGCAGAATTTAGCGTGAGTCTACCTGGAAGCAGATCAAGACACTGGAGCATATCTTGGTCTGCCCAATGTTGGTGCACAATGACACAGTTAAGGACTTGGGCAGATGAATTAAGTGAAAGCAACCAGTCATTTACACACCTCGGGCTGGATCATATTTGAGAATCACTGTGTTTGGATACGATATATGAATGGCTAATTTTATATAATCATATGTATTGTTCATTGCGATCTTTTAAGAAAAATGTTGTTTTCCTTGGTATACGAGCTTAAAGGCATCCTCCTTTGATTCAGAAATTGATTCTTCTCTTGCCCCTCCTCTTTTTGAGTCAGGTCTTATTGTCTTCTTCTGTATCAGATTATTGCTTCCTCTACTAGTATGTCAGACAACTCTTGTGGCATCACTCTCCCGATGGCCATTGATCTAGTTGCACATCATTTAATCCAACCATGACCATCTGGTGGAGGAATTCCCCCCCCCCCTCCCCCGTATTTTCGTTAATGAACATCCGATGGGTTTAAATTGGTACCACAGGGGAGCTAGAGAGTTCCTTCTTTCCATTGGTTCAAAATAAGTGCCAACACCCCCATTATGACGTCCTATGGACTACGTATGTGAGGAAAGTAGAAAAACATGTATGAATATAGGGTGGAAAAATTGATATTCGCAATTTTAGCGACTCAAAAACATTATTATAACACTAAAAATGCCTTCTATTTTATAAAACAGTATTTTCCATCAAGAGGTAGAGCCAAAAAACGCATGAAAATGGATATTCATACAATTTTTGGCGAAAAATTGAATTTTCCCCTATGTGTTTCTATGGAAAAATTGGGGGGTGGTGAAAACCCCCCATTTTGCTAACATGCGAACTTTATGAAGTCATTGTTGACGTAATGCAGGCATGTTGGTACTCCTTTGTTTCAATTGAAGAGGCGGACCCTAGCTATCTATTGTACCAAAATCAAGTGCCTGTGATGTTTCTGGGTTGTGTTAGGCATGTGGTACGTCTCTCCCGAAGGGGGGTGGTTGCTTTTGGCAGCATTTTGAAAAGCGCCCTCACCGTTAACCAGGGTGGGGATTTTTGCAGCCAACCTGAATGCAGTTGCTTATGGTATAGCGTCACAAAAATGTTGTCTCCAAAAATCCCCGGGGGTGAAGGGGGGGTCATGGTAGCCCGTATAGTCTATTTAAAAATGGATTGGGCAAAAACGATTTCGCGTAAAATAATAAAAACGGGCGGCTTCGTTAAGTCGTCTACTGCTTCGAAAGTAAGAGTTGAATGAAAATGGTGTTTCTTCGCACGGAAAAGGAGGAATTACTCCAATGACCAGGCCAAATCAGGTGATACGTCATATTTAGGGATATTCATACATATGTGCCGATAGATTCATACCAACAAATCCCTTTAACTCAAACAATGTAAAGCGAGTATAGGTAAGGACTTTTCATGTGAAAGATAGTGTAAAGTGCTATTGTGATTTATATGCAACAGAAAATTGAATTGAATTCAGGCTTTTTAGAATTCTTACAGTATAGTTTCAATACAGGCCATCGATACAGAAACCACATGCATACAGTTCACTTGGAAATGTCTACATTGCTGCCCTTTCCTTTTTGAAGGAATTTTTATTTTCAAGGACACCCAACATTTTAGATTTCCGAGTATTGGGTTCATGATTACATTACAGTGCAGTACCCTAACGTAAATTACAAAATATTATAAGACATCAAATATAGTACATTACATACCATTACATTACATCATCAATTACACATGGTCAAAATAAAACAGGTTGAATATTAAATAAATAATGGTTTTTTAGGAGCCTCTATCGCCTGTGCAATGCTTATACTTGAGTGTTTTGTTTTCATGTGAATGACTCTTGGGAATGGGTTATTTTGCAATTTTATGTGGGTTGCTACTTTACAGCTTTTTTTATCACAGCTCAATGTAGTCTGAGATGACTTCAGCAATTTGTGTACAAATAAGGTGGATTGCAGAATTGATGGGTAAATAAACGAAACACACCATGTGTAAACAGATGGGGGCAGAATGATTATCCTAGTTTGTACTAGAATCCCAAGGTTTTACTAATCGGCGACAGCAACAGAAGTCTGTGGCAACTATTACTGTCACCTTTGTAGTAAGTGTGATTGTTCTTGAAATCACGTTTGCGCCCAGATTGTTTTGATGACCTTTTTTTTGACCGCATTTACTATCTCAATGTAACAGACATCATTCATATCAGCAATCGGCTGCGGAGCAGGCGACTAAAGTTTTCTCAAGCACTGCGCATTCGTTTTTGGCCAATGCGGTGATGTTTGCTGGCTGTAAGTAATGGTCAACGTCCCCTAGGAGGTTATGGATGTAGGGATACAAGCTTTACTCGTTTTGGCGCCCAGGCTCCTTTTGCCATGTCTTGGTCGAAAGAGGCATATCGTCTAAAGGCTCATCTTCTGGCATTCGGAGAATTGGCCAAGGAACCGTATAGTTGATGGTTGCCTACCGGTTAGATGAGAGGTGGGTGTTGGTCATAAGGGGATTTTGTTGGCATTACTCTACACAGTTCAAGGACGTTTGGATGTTCAGCATTAATCTGTAGCATGATGTTGCAAATGCATTTATTTTGTTCTCCATGTCAGCAGATAGTATCCATGAATCACATCCATACAGGAGTTACAGTCACACAGGAGGAGTTGAAAAATCTACCTTTGGTGGCAATTGAGATGGATGGGCTTTCCAAATCTTTTCAAGCTTCCAGAAAGCAGTCCATGCAAGAGCTTTTCGCCTAGTTAAGTCACTGGCACTGGTGGCCATCATGGATCCAAGATACTTAAAGTTGGTCACGTTTTATCGGCTGGTGGTAAACCTCCAGAGGTGCTTTGGGCGCGTGCAGTTGATGGTCCAAATTTCAGTCTTGAACACTGAGTGATGAGGCCCAAATTGTTCTGGCAACCGCAGCTGCTTCTAGTGGTTGAGCCTGTGCATTTGGTATTATGACTCAAGCAGGCAAATATCATCTGCAAAAAAAGCAAAATTGCATGTAAGGCCAACCGCTGGGTGTCTCCTTGAATACGAGGAGTGTGACTTACACCAGACGTTGATGTATCTGGTGCCATCTCATCAGGTAATCGATGATTATGATGAACAGGAACGGGGCAAGAACATCCCCTTGCAACACTCCAGTGGTGACTTGAAAAGAATCAGTGATGCGATGCCATCCACCATAACAGCGCTCTTAGAGTTGTCGTAAAGGACCCTGATGGTATACCATAGTGACGCAAGATTGCAAACATGACGCTTCTTTTGATGAAGAGAATGGGCCTTCTTGAAGTCAATTGAATGTGTGGTAAGAGGGAGCTGGTAATTCCCAAATGCTTCAATAATCCTTCGCAGGATGTGAATTGTGTGAAAACCGCTTCTTGCCAGGACCGAAAGCCAGCTTGGTTGTTCTTAACAAGGGTCGACATGGTCTCTAATTCTTGTCAACAACACAGTGTGTACACCTTTTGCAGCAAAGGACATCAGTGTAATCCCTCTGTAGTTGGTCATAAGGGTCAAGTCCCCTTCTTAGGCAAAGGGACAATGACATTGGTGATCCACTGGTTGGTAGATAGGCCAATGAAGACTTCCACACAAAAAGAGTGTATGATGTTTGCCATTACTTCTCCACCACCTTGGAGGGATTCTGCTGTGATAGCATATCCAACCCAGAGCTGTTTTTTTTCATTACTGCGTATTGCCTTCGTATTCCTCTTATGGTGGGGGGGGTCTACACAGATGGGAAGATCTGATCAGTGTGTGAGGCAGAGTTGATGAAGTTGTTCCCCGTCATATTAAGCAGTCAGCAAAGGACTCTCTCATTCGTCAAGAAGTTCCGTGTCACTGGATGGTGTTGTGCCGTCACGTTTCTTGACTTTATGGTTTGGCCTCCTATTTTGACCTGAGATGTGTTGAGGATTTTCCAGGTAGTGTTATAATCGCCTCTCCGGTCAGCTTCCTGGAGTTCTTCCAACTGTTCTTGTATGAAAGCCAAGTTCTCACATCTATACGACTCAGTCGAAGTTGTTGTTAAGCTTTCTCCAAGTCTTTCTGGACCTGCGATTTTCTTAAGAGTAAGTACCTCTTCTTTGCTCTATCTCTTTCTTCACGCAGTCTTGTGGGTATCATTCTGCACCCAGTGGGCATGCCCACATGGTTTTTTGCGCTGGCCCACCACCTTCTCTGCTACTTCAGCAACAGACTTCTCGAACTGTTCGTATCATAGTGCAGTTAGTTGTCCATGTAAACGGCCTCGGACCTTTGCCCACCCAACGAATCAGTGACATGATCCATTCATAAGTGTGATCGTATGTAAATGATTCCCACCTACACGGCAATATCCAATCCACTGATTCAATGGACAGCTATGGATGAGTGATTACCCACCACACTGGTGCATTGAAACATTGGCAATTAGGCCTGTTTTACACATGTTGGAAGCCTGTTAATTAGAAATAGTCGATTCGGATATTTTCGTACCGTATGTCAACCAAATTACACCACCTTATAGAAATAAGATTATCTTGGTTGTCAGATTCTACGAGGTATAGGTCTAACCGTTGTCCATGGCGCTCTCTTGGATCTGCACAGAAATCACTGGTGATTTTTAAACATGGAGTTAGGCATTATACCCTAACAAAAATACCACTTTTAAAAATATGAACCATTTCCGGATTTTTCTGAATGTTCCTCATAATAAAATTCACAACTGTTATTGATGATAATTATATTCGACATTAGACCTTCTACGAAGAAAATCCCTTTAGCACTTTCTCGCAACGACGTGAGTTTTCTCACGTCCTATGCGTTAAGCACGCGTGACAGGTCATAGGCCTATTGAATGCACTGTGTGTACAGTGGAATAGGGAAGAAATGCGACAGTAACTGCAAAGATGTCTCCTGTGATTAGAAGTGATGGGTCCTCACAGCGGAGATCTGTAAACCTGTTTGACAGTTCGATCTGAAATTTCTGTTTGATATCCGAATCTGCAGCTTCTTCCAATCAACTTAGGCCTATCTATGCCTGGTTTTCCTTTGGAGGTACGGAGACTGGTGGTGAGCATTACGCTAACACTAAGGTGATCAGAATGCAGTTCAACAGGGTGAAGGCTCTGCAGTCGCAAGGAATTCACCCATTTGCTGTTGATAAGTATATGATCTAGTTGGTGAGTGGATCCTCCTGGAGCATCCAGGTCCAAAGAAGTTTCCTGGGTTGTGGGAATCTTGCTTGAGCTGGACGAATCTTGTGTTCTTGACATAGGGACTCACCAGTCGTTCCCCATTTTCATTGTTATCATAAAAGCAGTGGGGTCCAATAACCATGGGATGTGAAATGTGGCTATCCTGGCCTATTCTAGCATTAAGATCACCAATGATGAGAGTTTTGGTTTTATGTTCTTCACCTTCTCCAGATGATCCTTGAGTGAGCCATAAAAAAGCATTTATCGGCTGCACTATTGTCTTCAGTTGTGCTAGAGATGCATAGACAACGGTGTGACAGTTAGCTGCGGATTACCATGGAATGTGACGGAAAGTATTCTCTGGTCAACAGGGTTGATACTTTGATGCATTTGTAGATATGCATTTGAAACAACAAGTCCAACTCCTCCCTGCCTCTGGTCTGTGGCTGAACTGTAGATGAGGGACCCAGTTTATCGTCTGACCACATCTCTTCGGTTGGGGATGATGATATTAGTCTATGTTCTGAATGCCGACATGTCAACCTGCATCATTGCAGCCCATGAATAGTTGATGGGGCTTTCCCCCGGGGGGGGGGGGGGGGGCACTTGCATTCAAAGGTGGATATGATGATGTGGAACAAGAGGAAAACGCGTAAAAAAGGGTGTGTTCGTTTTTCCAAAAGGCCGGCGATGTACGCGCGTTACTCGTTTGGGTGTCAAAAACAGCAAAATATGGAAAAAAGGGTATGGTTTTTTCTTACTCTGAAATTGTCATGTTATATCTAAAAGCAGGGACAAAATCATCCAAACTTTGATATCGGAACTTGGAAAGTAAAGCAAAGCAAGATAATAAGGGTACATTACGATTCAAGGCACTGCGTACTTGTTGAGGTATCATAACCAGATAAAAATTACTTGTTTGGGTATGTTTTAGCTTGTTTTTAGTCGGTGAAAATACGTGTGTAGGGTGCATTGTGACATGTTCACCGCATCATATCCACCTTGATACTAACGGGCCCCCGGGGGGTTTTCTGTCTGTATAGCGGTACGCACATGTAGGTGGATATACAATGTGGTTTTGATGGTAGGTAGACGAGACATATCAGGACAAGCAGTCTGTGTGGTGTGCAGGTTCCCGTTGTCCTCATAGAGTTCGGGGGGACCGTCTGCCTTGCACTGCGATCGTTTTCTTGGGTTTTTCTTTGTAGTTTTCGTAATCCGATGTGTGCCAGATTTTTCTCCGCTTGGTAGCTGGGTTTCAACGGGGGATCGGCCCTGAACAGCATACGGAGTTTTGAACAGGTTGACCAGTGATGGAAGATTGGTCTTGGTGACGTGTTCAGCACCACCCTACTGACGGCTGAGATGTAATCCGTAACTTGCCATTGATGGTAATGTGGCTATGGGGGTAGGGGCTCCATAATAAGAGGGTAAAAAAAAAAAATCCCTAATCCCACATTTGCCTAGCCTATAAGGAGGATAAAGTAAAAGGGGTTCAGCATTAAACCCAGTTGCCACACCCCACAGACACAAGTATATGGGGATACATCTTTTTTGTTGAGCCGCCAGCCGAGGGGATCTGTGTATATGTACCCCTCGGCGGCGGCACGGTGAGTCTTGATTTCCAGGTCTCAGATGCCTCTACCTACCTAGCTGAATGTAAAGCTAAGCCAAGGCAACTGGCTGCTGAGAAGGCGGAAGAGGAACTAGCAAAAGATAGTAGGAGAAAGTGAAGCTATGGGAGGTAGAGGTTGCTCGGGCCTCACTTCTGAGTCGCTAAGCAAAATTGAAAAGGGACCATAACCCACAAGTGTAACAGATCAGTATTATTAGTAACAAACAGAGGTTGAAGGCCAATGAAAAGTGCCGATGAAAAATACAAGCCAGTTAGTAACACCTTCATATCGTGTATCAATAAAATCCCCAAAAATAATTCTGATATATGCCTTTATTACTCGACTTCTACGCTAATATGATTCGAAGAATACATTTGGTTAGAGCCAAAGGAAGTCCGATTACAAACATGGGATTCTCATTAAAACTGAAAATTGACTCCAGATAAGATAGACGGGACAATGCTTAATGTTAGTGAGAAAAACAACCACCGAGTTAGCTGTCACTATGCAGCCTTTTTGCACGTATTTCATAGTTAGAATAGGGAAACCTTAAATTAATGAATCGATCAATACAATCAATGTTACAAAGAACAATTGTGCCTTCACTGGATGTTATTGATAATGCTCCAGCAATTCTGCAGGTAATGCCAGACCGCCAGGTTTCAGATTGAATGGGGAGTATGCCCCATTAGTAGTAAGCGGGCAGAGGTTAATAATTCAGATGGATACCCAATCAGTAAATAGACATAGCAAGATTGCTGAGTAGCAAATTATCCCTGTACTTGTTTTCATAGGGTGTTTCGTCTCCAAATCATACATAAAGATTAGTCAGGCTGTAGGGCATTAGAGGGTTGTTTGCGTTCAAATTCTTCACAAAAGCACCAAATTTGGCCAGATGTTGCCCAGACCATACTTCATTGATTTTGATGGGCGCACAAAAAATGGCGCCCCTGGAGCCGCATAAGGAAACAAATACAAAATGGGCCGCCGCAAAATGGCCACCATCAAAATTGTAACTAATATAAAATTGCTAAATTCATAAATGATCCCTCGTTGGGGGGGTTTTGGGGTCAAGGAGTCCAATTTCAATGCTATTTTGTATTGTAATGAGGTCATTTCATCCTTTAAAGTCACCCTAAAGGTCATTTTTGGGTCAAAAGTTTCATTTTTTTTTCGATATAGGCATCTGAAAATAGTACCGCATTAATAGCCTGTTGCAGAGAGAGAAACTGAATTACATCTTTCTTCACGGTATGAGGGGTAATATTGCTTGCCATAAACATGATGGAAATCACTCAAGCAAACTGGTGGGGGCAGAGGATGGACCTCTGGCGCCCCTGGAGGCAGCATTTGAACAAATTAAATGACTGACCGCGGTCTGTTATTGTCGCTTATCCACATTTCAATGGGAACTAATTTTGTATAAATGACCGTCTCTTAACCACCTGCTTGGGCTGTTTTAGGATGACCAATATGGCCATCAGTGCCTTAATTACGAATGCCCAGGTTTCCATCCATTGATATAGAGATCAGTGTTCGAAACCCTATAATGCGCGCGGGTTCCGCAATCTACGTACTTTTCAATGTAACCGAGTAGCGCTTCTTTGTATATGTAGAGTTTCCTAATTTTATTTTAAAACGTATATTTCTCAAGAATCCCAGCCTCATTTTATAAAAATTAGGCACAAATGTATGCCATTTTGATAAAATTTATATATTTTAAAGGAAAACGTTGAAATTAAAGCTGTGTTTTTCATTTCAATGTTACAAGTGAACGCGGTAGTCTTTCATACAGTCAGAACTTGACTAACCACACCGAATCATCTTTCAATTGGGTGTAAAGACTAAAACATGGCTTGGGGCAAAATGATTGCGAAAAAAGAAACTTGGCGGTCTTCCTTAAATCGTCTACTACTGCTACGAAAGTTAAGCGTGAAAATGGTGTTTACTTCGCAATTAATACTCCAGACCATGCAAACCATGTGATACGTCATATTTAGGGATATTCAATTAATATGTGCCGATAGAGTTTCATACCAACAAAATACTTTAACTTCAAACAATGTAACCGTAAGTTAAGGCCTTCAGTGTAAAGTGCTATTGTGATTTATATGCAACAGAAAATTTATTGAATTCAGGCTTTTTAGAATTCTTACAGTATATGTTTCACTAACAGGCCTCGCCAGAAACCACGTCATCACCGGCACTTGGAAATTTCGACATTGCTCTGTCCCTTTCCTTTTTTTGGTTTTTTTTTTGAAGGAATTTTTATTTTCAAAGACCCCAACATTTTAGATTCCGATTTAATTGGGTCATGGATTCATTAACAGTACTTAACATAACTTTAAATTACAAAATATATAATCAATCACAATAGCACAGTCAATTACACATTTCAAATCAAAGGTGAATAGTAATAATAATGGTTATTAGGGCCTCTATCGCTGGGCAATGATTATATCCTGAGTGTTTTTTGTTTTCATGGGAATACTCTTGGAAGGGTTATTTTGGCAATTTGAGTGGGTTGCTTACTTTACAGCTTTTTTTTCTCACAGTGAGTCTGAGATGACTTCAGCAATTGTGTACAAAACCGATTGATTCAGAAATTGATGGGTAAAATTACGAACCACCATTGTGTAAACTAATGGGGGCAGAATGATTATCCTAGTTTGTACTAGAACTCCAAGATTATAATGAGCCGACCACACGAAGTCTGTGCCCACGATGACCGTCACGCTTTGTAGTGAGTGTGATCTGTTCTTTGAAATCACGTTTGCGCCCAGATGTTTGGAGATCTTTTGACCGCCATTTACTATCTCAATGTAACAGACCAGTATTATTAAGTAACAACAGAGTTAAGGCCAATGAAAAGCCACCCCCCCCAGGCCACACCAAATACAAGCCAGTAGTAATACCTTCATATTGTGCAGTACTAAAATACTTGTAATATAAAATGTATTATTTTAAATACGATCTTTCTTTCAAAGGATTCACAGAATACCTTTTGGTTAGAGCCAAAGGAAGTCCGATACACACATGGGAATTATCATAAAACTTGAAATTGACTCCAGATAAGACAGACGGGACACATGGCTTATGTTAGTGAAAACAACCACACGAACCCGTACGAGCACTGCCCTCAATATTGCACGCCACTTGTTAGCCCACCTACGTCTCTCCAGCACGTAGCCCCCACCCATAGGGAACCGGAATTAATGAATGCTCATACTAATCAAGTTACAAAGAACACTGATGCTTCACTGGATGTTTATTGGATAATGCTACGGCAATTCTGCAGGTAATGCCAGATCTCCAGGTCTCAGATTGCATGGGGAAGTATTCCCCATAGTAGATTCGGCAGATGTAATAATAACATGTAGATACCATCAGTAAATCAGCATAGCAAGATGCGCAGTAGCAAATTACCCGTACTTTGTTTTTCATAGGGGTTTTCGTCTCCAAATCATAACATAAAGATTCCCCCCAAATGCGTCTAATCCATGACCCACATCATAACAATCCAATGTGTGTCTGATAGTAGCCTATTGCACGTAAGATATGGCGATCTGTCATCTACCGCAAAACAATCAACTCCAGTTGGTACATAACATTGGCATATTTCATGCTGATTGACAAACAACTCTGCATACATGTATATTGGGAGATCGTAGAAGGTGTTGGAAGTAACTCCTGTCAATGCATTTCCCATCAGGTTAAGAAATAATATGTAGGGCATGTTCGCGATATTCGGAATTGCTCTCAACTCGATACCATCCATATAAAGGTGTTTCAGATTGGGTGTGTGTGTATGAACAAAGACGTAATCTAGTTCCTTGACTGGAATTGTGACTCAAAAGATAGCATTTAAAGTGACTAATTGGTTTTTATTCAACCATAGTACCTGTAGATTTTCTAATCCTGCAAAATCCCTGTTGCTAATGTACTGATTTATTTAATTTAATACATCAAGGATAAGTAATTTCCCCAATCCCTGAAATTGATCAGTATTCAATGTGGGCTCTAGGTTTTCCACTCAGTGCAAGTGTGCTAGACTTTTCAACCCTAAGCAGTCTTGGCAAGGCAATGACTGTCTCATTATTTTGGTGAAGAGACAGGATTCTGAGTCTGCCCAATTGGACGGAACACACTATCTTCTAATGCTATTAAGCGGTTATTGTGCAGATCGAGTATTTCTAGGTTGTTTAAATCCCTAAATAAGTTGATTGGCAATGTCTGTAACTTGTTGGTATTTAGTAATAGGACTCGTAGATTGACTAACCCTCGAAACAATTCTTTTGGCAATGTATCAAAGTGGTTATTAGATAAACTAAAATGAGTCAGTTTGCTTAAACTTCGCAAGTGACTGGCACTCAAAGTGATTAATTGGTTTCCATGTAGATAGAGCTTATTTAGATTGTTTAAGTTTTGAAACAAATCTGTTGGTAGTGTGCGTAACTTATTATCATCAAGGTAAAGAATACTTAGCTTGCTTAAACCTTGAAATACATGGCCACTTAATGTGACTAAATGGTTAGCAGAGAGCTTCAATTCGCTCAAGTTTTCTAACTCGGCAAACAATCCTGTCAGTAATGTATTTAACTGATTCTGTTGAAGAGACTGAGGTGAGTTAGTTGACTTAAGCCTTGAAAAAAACTACCACTTAATGTAATGAAATGGTTACCAGCGAGAAGAATAATTCCTATATTTTGAAGTCTCTGAACAATTCGGTGGCAAATCTCTCAATTTTATTGTCATAAGATAGAGATATGTTAGCCTGAACCCAATCTTTTGAATGTGTCAACTTTAAATGTGATCAATTCGTTATCAGAAAAGGTCCCAATACATTCAGATTGTTTAACCCTCTAAATAGTCCATGTTGTTAGTTTCAAACTCATTGTTATGGCAGCTCGAGTTGAGGTTAGCTTTTCAAATCCCTGAAACCCCCAGCACTTAACGTGTTTAAATTTGTTAGAATTTAGAGTGACTCTCTTAATTCGCTGTATCCTCTCAACAAGTTTTTGCGGTAGTTTATCTATTCTGTTGCATTCTAAACACCAAGGTACTTTAGTTTGGTCAAACCGTGAAATACCTGATCATCTACATCCCTAGCAGGAATGCCCAACCAGACTCCGTCGTAAGCGTAAGCGGAGCATGCAAGGAGGCGTAGCTGCCATATCCCTGTGAGCAACCCTATGGCGGGACAGATACCTGCTGCCCACCGCTTAAATCTGAGAGAGTTTCTTAAGCAAAGTCCAACCTCTTGCAAAACAATCTCTAAGGAGGTAAAGAGAGTCGCCTTGTGTAAAGATGACTTGCCATCAACCAGTAACATCTATCGTCTTGAACCTGTGAGCATCTTCCCACCTGGAGCTGACTCCCTAATGGGCTGAATGTCGATGCTCAACAGATTGAGGAACCAGAAACTGCCATCTAAGTTTTTCCTTGTCCGACGTGGGGCTTATCTGGAAGCCAGATCAGGATACTACCTGTGGTTTGTGGAACACAGCGCCACATACAATGGAACACCTCTTGGTCTGCCCACTGTTTGAGCACCAATGCACAAACCAGGACCCTTGCGGAATTCAGTGAAGCAGCAGACGTTGTACCCTCTTCCTGGCTGGATCATATTTGAGAAACCACACCACAGTGTTGGACACGATACTAAGAATAAGATCTAACAGTGATTAATAATTGATCATCATAGGACAGCGCATCAGGTTTCTAAATTATTGAAAATTTTTTATTTTTTTTATTTTTTTTATTTTTTTTATTTTTTTTCATAATGTTCAATTATTGAATTAAACCCTGAAATGTGTGACTTTCCCAAACGTGGACCAATTGATTGGCAATATATTTGAACACCTCTACATTTGTAAACTTTTGGAACAATCCCACTGACAGATAGCCAATGCCTGTTTCAAATATGTCGGAATGTTAGCCTGGCTAAGCCTTCAAAAACATCACTATCTAATGTAGCGAACTGATTTTCGAACAGAGACAGTGCCTTCAGATTTTCCAATGCTAAACAATCCTGCTTTTAATTTTGTCAGCTTCAGTATCTTCGATGAAAAGCGGCTTGTTTTGCCCAAACCCTTAAAAAAAAACCCTTCACATGCAGTGCTTGCAAGTAGTTTTCATGCAGCCACAGTTCTCTCGAGATTTTCTAATCCTTCAAACAGTCCCACTAGTATTGTTTCAAGAAATTGTAAGCAAGTTCAAGGATGAGTCCATCTGCCCAAACCCCGGAACACTCCAGCATGGAGGATCTCCAATTTATTACCATTCAGTAACCCTGCTTTAGATTTTCTAATCTGGCGAACAACCCCTACTGGTAATCTCTTCTCAATCATTAATCTCAACGAAAAATACACTAGTTGTGGGGGGCCCAACCCGGAACACAAACGGCATGCCGGCAGACAATCTGTTATGATCCACGTATAACTCTTTCCAAATTTTCTAATCTCCAATACTCCTACTGGTATGATCTTAAATCATTGCTCATAATATTTAGAGCCGATAATCTCTACCTCCTGGAAAAGAAATGCTCTCACTCATTGTAACCACTTTGTTATGTCTATCCATCTATTGACCACGGAGCATGCACGTTACAAGTTGATTCTATACAGGTACAATATTTCAGATTTCGTAATCTCCCAAACTCCCCTGGTATGCACTTAAACTCATGTTCTTAGGTTTCAAATGAAAGCTGTTCCATCCTCTTAAAAGAAGCTTCCATTTAGTGTTGTCAAATTATTATTTTGCAATTTCAAAGTGTCCAGATATCTACATCCCCGGAGCATTCCATCTGGTATCTATGTACCATTAATCATTAAGTTTAAGGATTGGATAGCTTTTCTAATGTCCTGACACAGACTCGCATTTAATTCTACCAATTGGTGTTTGTTTTGCAGATAAAGATCATTAGATTTCTAAGCCCCCCTGTACAACCCACAACTGGTAATTTCTCTCTTCAAAGGTTATAACTGAGGTCTAGTTCATATAGCTTGAACAAAAACCGTTGAACAAACCGACTCTCCAAGATGTCATGCTGGGGTTTTCATTAAATAAAGTTTTTCAATATCTTTCTTTAACTCCAGAACACTTCCCGGCATTTCTCTTTCTGGCAAACTATTATTGTGTAGAGCCGTATGGTAGTCTACTTAAGCTTCAAATACAGTATCTTTATTGTGACCAACAACGGTTTACCATTTCATATTGGTATATATTCAAGTTTTGCAATCCCTTAAACAAATACACTGGCAAGGTGCTTAATTTATTGTTGCTTAGTTTTAGGTAACCTTAAGACCTTAAGTTATCCAAACCCTGGAACAAGGTACTTATTTAATGTTAACCATTTTGATTTTTTGTTAATTTCTGATGATTTTCAGATTCTGTAATTCCCTAAACACATCTTTAATACAACTTAATGTGTTTTTAGTTAGGTTCAAATGGGATAGCTGTTCTAAGTCCTTAAATATCATTTCCGATTTAGTGGCTGTCAAATGGTTCTTTTATCAAACTCAACAAACCGGTATCTACATCCCTGGAACAATCCCTTCTTGGAGCCTACGTACTTTTATAAAAAGTGTTCGGATTGATAGCTTTCTAAATCATGAAACAGACCTGGAATTTGCTGGTATTTATTGTGATCAAACGGTTACCATCCCCTGTGGAGTCGTACAACTGTATGCAAGTTTTGTAACCCTTCTGGTACGGAACTTAATTTATTGTCGCTTCGATTCAGGTACTCTAAGCTATTTCAATGTATGGAACCCTGAGCATTTCAATGTTACCACCGGTTTGATTCATATCCCGTCATCAGATTTTCAAATTAGTTTTCTACATCCCCGGAGCAATCCCTCTGGTAGTCTACGTAACTTGTTATCACTAAGGTTTATGATTGAACGCGCCTCTAAGTCTCCAACACACTTGCGTTTACTTCTCCATTTTGTTGCGTTGCAGGTTAGTCGGTCAGATTTCCTATGTCCTTGAACAACCCCACTGACAAGTTGGTCAAAAGGTTATCATACAAGTTACATTAGGTCTTTAAAACCAGAACAGACCCTGGCAAGATGGTATTCTCCAATGTGACCATTGGCTCCATTAAGATAGAGTTTGAAAGATTTTTTAATTCTTTAAATAATCCCACAGCTAAGGTATTCAAAATTATTGTCATTGAATACAGAAAATATAGTCTGTCCTAAACCCTGAATACACCCAAAGTCAAATAACTATTCATTACTATTCGGCATGACAGTTCATTGAAGATTATTTAAAAAATCCTTTAAAAAACCCCTCAGGTAAAATCTCACTTGTTGTGACTGAGATCCCAGCAATTTAACTTTCAAAACCTAACAAATGAATTGAACTCTATTTCATTAATGTAGTTGTTACTAAATATTATTCAATGACATTCCTTGGATAGATGAATGACCTTCTGGAGATGTCCAACAAATTATATCCAGCCCAACATGGAGACGGCCTCTCTAAAAGCAATGGCTGCGTAGCAATTTGACCTAAAGTCCAACCTGCATACGCCTGGTGTATAATCACCCGATAGCACAGGACATTTTTCTGATCATACTCTTTTATAGGACAGAAATGATTTATGATCAACCTTCTGAACCATCCAAGGACCTTTTGAACCAATTTCAAGACAGCCTTTTGCGGTGATTCTAAATACCAAAATCTCACGTAACACAAATTGTGTTGGCTTTACCTTTAAATAAATTGATCTGAACTTTTTGCATGAAGAATTAACGTCTGCTGCTCAGGTCTACCTTAGTGCTTCCATAAAATATCTACCTGTGCTGATCACATGTCTCCAAGTCCCCCTCCTTTTCGACGTAAAGAAAATAGGTCTCCTTCATCTCCAAAATTTGGCTGAACGGGGTATCTCAAGATAATGTTGAATCGTGGGTAACCAGAAATGCGAAGACTTGCACCGTTATGATCACTTCCCTGCAGAACAGACGACCTTCGCTATGGATTTCTATAGTTCGGAGGCATGCATGATTCATTGTCTGCGTCTTTCCACAAGGGGTCCACAGTAATAGCGGTCTGCCTTCTCCATGCTGTCTTAGATCGTAGTTGAATGAGCAATAGAAATCTTATGCACAGGTTTCGTGACAAATTGAATTACCATGTGTAGCCATCTTAAGATCTAAGATTCTAAGTAAATGTGTCTTGGTCGATACTATCAAACGTCGAAGTGTGGGCATTGTCAAAGTTTGTAACAAGTTAGCACAACAATTTTTGTCTATAGAGTTTTTGTCAAAATCGAATATTGAAGGAGAGTGTCAGTTCATGTCCTATCTTGAACTTGTCAACTTCCTTCAAACAGCTGTGGCTATACAATACCTCTTTATGAAGATCAACATCTTCATTTAGACTGCACTTTAAAAAAACTGGAGCCATCCGCAATTTACAAAAGTTTCCACATTTTAAAGGTCGGGTGTCATTACTAACAACTGACAACACTTGGTTGTTCAGCAGTAAAAAATGTGGCGCACAACTAGATTAGCAAAACTCCAGTGTACACTTAACTGCACTTGTCAATGAACTGAAGCCTCTAACCACCTCACAAATACCAATTATTAATTCTGGCGCCTTTAGAGACATCTAATCAAGTCCAAGTTCGTCAGCGTATAGTCATATGGTAATGGTGACAGAAAATACTTTTCTCTTTGGCACAGTTTATACTGACATGACGCAGTATTAACGTAGATTTGGTTGATGACTCTTGCTACTGCTAGGCTTCAGTAGGACATGGTGGTACAGCAGTTAGTTTTCCACTCAAGATCAGGAGATAAATAGGTTTGAACTGCAACCGCCAAAGTGTTGAGCCCACTTTAGGTAAGGCACGTTATAACTTGCTTGCCTCTCTGCACCCGGGCCCGGGTATGAATGTGGAGCTGTCGGGGAGGCAAGTCACACATCTTAAGCGCTGATAGAACTGTTGTGACTTGGATGAAGCAAAGCAAGGAGATTTAGCAAGAGTGGAATAAATGAAGTGCCCTGGTAGTCAGGCATGTGAAACACCTATATTTAGCACGTACAAAGCCAGGGAACCGCTGTTATGGCGCCCCACGCAATGTGGGGATAGCATGGTTATAATGATTTAGATAGACTAGTGAAAGTCCTACAAGCTTGCTCGTGATTTTAACACAAATGGAAAGTTATATCAAAGAAATCGCGATCACATCATCTTAAAAAGACAAAAAAGAAAAGAGAAAACATACTTCTCGATAAACACAGCTTTTCCTATCTTAATTTTATCTTCTTTAATATCGTCATTGAAAATAAATGTTACAATTTGGACTACTCTTATCAGGCTCATCAACTCCACACATTTGGAACACTGCCCCCCCCTCAACCTTTAGGACAACAGCCGACAGACGGGATGATTTCCTCTCCCATTATTTAAGACTCATTGTGTAGCTTAATTGCGAAGTGCACATTTAAACAACCAAAACAATTTATTTTTTATTTCATTCGGTCAACCTCATTGGAGAGTACAGTTCTCCTTAAAATAAAAAAAATATTTCCGTAAGATTTTCTCCAGTGTTGGGCTAAAGTCGGTGTTTTCATGATATTACAACATCAATACATAAAAACTAACACCTTGTATACCTTCAGTATAATGTTAGCCTTTGTTCCATCTATCTAAACCTCTTAGCAGGGTCGTTGCAAAGCTTGAACTCCTTTGCTGCATACAAATTACGAGATGAAGAAGTAGACTACTGGCAGACAAGCAAACTCGGGCTTTTAACAGAGTCTTCAAAAAAGTGTACACTTTTTTCGTCTGCAGATTTCTCAAGGGGTAGACATAGCAAAATAGTTTGGAGTAATTATTACTACAATAACCTGTTAGAACCTGGTGAAAACGGCGTTCTGAAAATAAAGCTGAATGACAAAATATGGCTGCCACCTAGAGATAAAAGGTCAAAACCACTTTGCACACACGTAGGGTCTATGGAACTCAGTTGGCGATCACGACTTGTATCCAAGGATTATATCCAAGGTCTTACAATCAAATCCACGAATTTAGTACTCCAATTTAAATCCCAGCCAGTGGCCCCGCCGGATCTGGAAGCGGAGACCTTCTGCTCAAATGGCAATACCTAACCAGTGCAGCCACGCTCTCCCACGCTAATTGTATAAAACAGTAACATGTATAGCCACCATTCGTCAAAGGGCAGATGTAACGAAATTATTTTTATGTTCACACCCATTTAGTGGACGTGGGCCTCCCCTAGGCCTTGTTTAATAATTACTAAGTCACAGTACAATTTTTCCTTAAAAAATACGAAGCGTGTTCAAAAAAATATATTTGGAAAAATAATACTTTTCAGCGCGAAACCAGTGTAAGTTTTGACAGAGTCGTCGGGCTCATAGCCCACCTACAATGGTAAGAATAGGGCATTTGATTCACCACTCTTCATTCAACATGTGTTTTCACGCTTTATTTCCATTGTCGTCTGTGGAACCCGGGACTATGTCTTCAGGGACTATATCTCTTTTTTACACCGAATTATTTTTTAGGGCCTCCTGGAGCCCGGACTTGGAGGTAAGATGGAAAATGGGTCTCGGTAGTCTTCCTTGGTCTTTTGGCGTGCTCTCGTATTAGCAGCTAAGTTCGTAATTGATAGAGATGAGAGAAAAGCGAGAGAGAGATGGGGGGGGGGGAACTTTGGATTTGTAATAATGACCACAATGGAAGCTGAAAGCCTTTATGAATGACTTAATCATATCACGCTGCCATAAAAAGATGGTAACAATGCAAGCTAAAAGCTTGTACTTAACTTCTTCAATTTGACCATTAAATATCTTCACATTTTATGCCGTGAATTTCCGTTATGATCATCAATTCTTGTGAGGGGACGCAATTTGTATATATTTTATTTTTAACCAAAATTTTCCATTTGCCAAATCTTGCTATTGTGGTACTAGTACAAAGGGAATGCCGGAGCCATCGCATTGAATGACACCCTGTCGCTCAGATTTCAAAATAGGTTTTTGATTACTGTGAGAGAGCAGTAAGCTCTAAATTGAATGTCTTTTGATCTTGGGAGTGACTGATTTGTTTCTGAGATTGGCATTGCTTTGGCTGCTGGTAGAAGAATACAATAGCCAAGAAATTTTATCCGCTATTATGGCTTTTGTGCCTCTATACTAAAAAATAAAAGACTACTGCATTAATTGTTCATAATACTTACTTTTCAACATTTCCTGGATTGCTCTCTCGTAGCGTACCATTTTTTGGCTATTATTATGTGACTGTTCAACACAACTTGGAACAAGTTGCCAGACTAAAGTTTAAGTTAAAAAATACAAAGACGATATTCTCACGAAAAAATGATGGCGATTTAATTGCCCTTTTCGGTTTATTAAGATGGGTAATATTTCATACACGGAAGTCCTCATTGAATAGGAGACTCTTTAAAAATAAGTGCAGCTTTAGTTCCAATAATGACCAATTCATAACAAGTGTATCGAGAGGCCAATGAATTACACAAAACATAATTACAAATTGAAATAAACAAAAAAACAATTTTACTATTATCAGCCATGTTTTCGCTCTCAATATAGGCATCCCAGAGGGCGTGCATCGCGTTTGACAGGTTGGATCAGACTCAGACGCGGTGGCTATCTTAAAGGACTACACTACATTCCTTCCCCACTTTAGAAAACTTCCCCCCAAAATCTTGCATTTCCAAAAATCCAAAACATCCGAATGTAACACTAACAAACAAATCATCACCTGCTATTTTAGTTTTTTCAAGTCCCTGCATTATTCATAATTACATTTGCAAGAGTTTTCTTTACTCTAGTACCAGTCATTGAAAGGTGTATGTGTTAATGCATATTGTTATCTTAATAAATGTCAATTTACAAAGTCTCATCCATGTGTGAATAAATCTCTCAGTTCTTTCACAAGTCTTCTCCAAGTGTGTATATTTTTTTTCCAATCTACCTCAACATAACAACACAAAATTACAAAATGTGGCCCTGAATGAGTGATATGATGCATTGATTTTCAAATGACCTAGCTGCAAGCGTGGCTAGGAATCACAGAATCGCCCAATTGCCAAATTAAACAGCATTTTCTTGGCACACACATTTCAAAATGTGGTTTTGATTGCCATGTGTGATTGTTATGTGAACGTGGCAAAAGGAATATTTAAATAGAATTTCTATGCACGTTCAGCTGAATATAATAATAATAATAAGCCGCCAGTTTTCTTGTAAACTTGCAGAGATTGAGTCTGAGGTCACTTTATTGCTTTCATTCGGGAGGGGTCCAATTTACAATATCATACCATATTTAAAATAGCAAAGTGTTGAATTCACTTTTTTTAAGTGCGAATTCAATTTTGCTTAATTTCAGAATTACGGGTCCACAATTTACTAGATTCCAGTAGAGTGGAATAGCCCTACTTTTGTAGGTGGAGGTATGAATGAGGGATTAGTATATAAAAACTTTAGTCCGTGTATTTGTGGTATGAATGGGCGCTATAAGCCATGATTAGCCAATCCTGAGCGGGTGGGCCATTCACAGTCCCAATCAATAGAAAGAATAAACCCTAGAATACTCAAAGAAAGCTCAATCCAATCCAGGAATCGTTTTAGTGAAGCAGGTGAAAGCTGCACTTTATGAATAGAGGAAATACATAGTCTGCATGTTACACACACAGGTGACTGAAGCCTTCTTAAAATTTATGATATGTTGTTGTAGGCAATGTTTAAACCAATTCTTGAGTAGACACACTATGCATCACCATAGGATAAAATAACAAAGTATTGACTGCACGAACAACGTAACTTTATTGTAGTTGCCCAGTTTCTTTCAAAGCAGATCTCTTTTGATTGCGAGGAAGAAATCGAAGATTTTCTGGGTATTTCTGTCCTATTTTGAGTAATGGACGAAGTCCAAACTCTGCCATAACTAACCATCAATTGGAATACTATAGCTAACTAATAAATGATAAGGTATAAGGGGAGCTTCTAGAAGATGACCTCTGTATCTCTAACCAGATATTGGTATCCACTTTTTTCTGGTTTAGGGGAAACATATTTAAAAGTGGTGTTAAAGGTGTAGAGGGGAGAGCTTTCTAGCAGGTTGCCCTCTATGTCTCTTAGTAGTAAATTCTTTATTACTGACCAGGGTAAACCATGTATAATTTAAATGCTGCGGCATTCTTCTTACTATCGGGTATTGGTTAGGTTTAGTTAAGTGTTCGTTGCACTGGAGCAGGACTTGAACAGGGATCTTGAACAAGACCCGGGCAATGACTGAACTGGGTTTGCCGGAGGATCAAAATCTTGCCCTGGGCGATCCCCCCGTTTATGATTCTTCACTTGCGAAATTGTAGGTCTGCGTTACCTTCTTGGGAAGGTCTTCCTAGCCAAGTCCCCCGGTGTCAGCAACTCTTCATCAAGCAGTATGGAAGGAAACAAAACATACACAATTCAGAGCCAGCCAAAGGCTCCAGAATAGACCAGCCACTTACCCATCTACTTACCAAGCACCACTCATAATTATCAATCATGATTGCCACCCACTCCCCCAAATATATAAACATCCCCACGCTACCTACACACAACCCAGCTTCCCAGCCCCTTCCCTCCTCTTCCGCGATCCCCCAAACGAGAAGCACATACAACTCTGACCACAGTATCAGAAGACAATCAAGCTTGGAACCCTTGCGACAGACGATCATCTCCAGTAATCGATTAGCCGAACGACAGAATGATTCAGCGAGCCACAGCCCTATCATATTCGAGTATCTCAAGCAGAGAAAGCCCACTTCTAGCGCCCCCAGCTCCCGATCTAAGGGCGCAAAAGAGAGAGCACCTAGAGGCGACTATTCGATGAGCAAGTCCTAGTCCGACAAAGGTCGCCCCTCATAGCACGCAGAAGTAAAGGCACAGGCGAGAAAAGAAGAAAAGCCTCAAGAAAAAAGAACGAGGACGTTAGCTTGATGCGTGAACGATCCAAACGTTTGGCATGTACCACACAGGTGACTGAAGCCTTCTAAAAATGTCTCAGATAAGTTGTTGTAGGCAATGTTTAAACCAATTCTTGGGTAGACACCCAATGCATCCATTAGGATAAAAATACAAAGTATTGAATGCACACGAAACACCCGGTAACTTTATTGTAGTTGACCAGGTTTCTTAAATACGATCTCTTTGAATCTGCGAGGAAAGAAAAGAAAATCGAAGATTTTCTGGGGATTTCTGTCCCCTATTTGAGTAATGGACGAAGTTCAAACTCCGCCCATAACTTACCTCAATTGGAAATCTACTATAGACTAAAGAAAATGATAAAAGAATAGAGAGGGGAGAGCTTTCTAGCAGGTTGCCCTCTGTATCTCTTCTAACCAGAATATTGGTATTACAATTTTTTCTGGTTAGGGTAAACATATTTACACAAGTTTGGGTTAAGGTGTAGAGGGGATAGCTTTAGCAGGGTGGCCCTCTATGTCTCGGTCGTAAATGTTTTCTTTAATTACGACCAGGTTAAACAATGTAATCATTGAAATGCTGCGGCTTATTATTAATCTCTGTGGTTCTTGGTAGTTTAAGTTGTTCGTGCACCTGGAGCAGGAACTTGAACAGATGCTTGAACAAGACCGGGCCTTGACTGGAACTGGGTTTGCCGGAGGATCAAAATTTTATGCCCTGGGCGATCCCCGTAGGATCTTCCTTGAAACTTGAGGGTCTGCGTATACCTTCTTGAGAAACGAGACGTTTCGCTTGATGGTGAAACGATCCAGTTTGGCAACTACCGCATTTCCTTTCCTCCAAGTACGATCTAGTGGCCTGGTTCCGACCTGAATGGTTGTAGAGAATGCGTTTTTTTTTTTTTTTTTGATTCTTGCTTACACTTAGAACAGTATTTTCCACCTTCAGCATCTTTTCTCTTTTGTATGCAAATTTGGTTTTTTGTTTTTTTTTCCAAGGGCGGTGTGATTGCTTGTTTTCTTGTCATTTCTTTTCTCATTTCTGACTGTTGGTTTTCACCTGTGGAACTTGACGGGACAGGGGAGACGTGTTTTCAACTGCCTTCCATTCAATGCTTCAATGTATGAGGTGTTGCTTACATTGAGCGAGAAGTATAGAGCTCTTGCTTTGGACTTTCGGCCTAGTCAGTGTCCTCATAACCCTCTCGACATTCCCATGGCTCTGGAAAATTGGCCTTACGCGAGGTGTTCTAAAACCTGATAGGCAACATAATACCGAAAACTCGTGGACTTACTATTGAACGGATGGACAGTTGTCTGTTTGTCTTGATAACACCGGGGTTCCTGTTTGAGAAGATAGATCTAACTTTGGGATAGTAGCTTTGACGAAGTTGACGTACGAACCTTTCTAATTCTGGGAATCTGTTTTATACATGTTTGTACACAACCAGTAAGTAGTCTCCATTTGGGAGTGGTCTTTAACATCATAGCTACTTCCGTCCGGTCTTGAGGTACTGTGCAGGTTATTGTTCGGCGACGTTCACTGTTGCCATCTGTAGCTGCTTGGCAGGGGTGGGGGGAAATATTCTTTACTTTCTCTTCTAGCCATCTTATCTATACCTGGACAGCCACACCTTTCTCTAATAAGAGCTTTTTTTTAACTATGCCTTGATGCCAGTGTGGGCTAGCTCTACAGCTTTCTGCTTGAGTAACTCTTGCATGACAAGTTCTATTTCCACGAAGATGATCACTGACTACAGTCATTCATGTCTCACGCTCTGGTATTCCCAAGGTGTTTACTTTCCATCCGTTGTTTCAGTCGCTTTCTTCTTCCGCTTCTTGGTGTCCATTGCTTTGGGACTCATTCGTTGTATACATAGTTGACATATTGCCTGATATACAAGTTATTGTGCATTTTCGTCTTTTTGTTGATTTTGAAGATGTCATCACTTCGTTCACTGATTAAGGCTTGCTTAGCTCATGAATGCTTGTCTTCTCTCACCCCATTGTCCATGACATTTGATGAGCACTTCTCTAGTGGGGCTGTATCGTTTGCATATGAGAACTGAATCTAGAAAGTATGTGACATTCCCGATACCAATGAGTGACGTACACCAACTGACGTGGCGTGGGATCTTCAAGCATTCTTCTTATGTGGGTCGCTGATAACCCCTGCTCGCTGAGACATTTCAAAAAACTTGACCTCGGGTTGTGGCAAACTGCAGCTTGTCAGCTTTCAAATTGCACCCTCTCTCTTTTAGTTCTTCGAGGCACAGCTTTGAGTTTAATATCGTCATGATCTTCTCTTTAGCTCGTATACATGATGTCATCAATATTTTCTTACACCTCTCAACCCGGTGAGTAATCTTTTCCTGCTGAGTGAACAAGTCGGGTGGAATTCACTCCGAACATCAAAGCGTTTTATAGCGAACCAATCCAGCGTGCTACTAACGTTTGTAATACCTCTAGCCTGAGAATTGGAAACCTACCAAAACAAATCCAAGCACATTCAGATCAAAAGTATTCATCCAGTGTTGGTATCGAGTATTTTCTCCCTGATATCACGGTTTGCTTCGCTCATGTCTAGCACATTTTTCGGAGCTCTCTTTTCTTGGAAACAATGAAATATCGCTCACTCATGGTGCTAGGTCCTTCCACCGGTTCATAATGTCCAACGATAGTCGCGGGGGGGGGGGGGGGTTTCTACCCCCCCCCCCCCCCCGCTCTTTATCCATCTACACTGACATGAACGGAATTTCGTCGATGTTTCTGCGTTGACTGGACTTCATTATCTATGTGAAGTGTTTTATTCCTGTCTTCTTTATTTTTCCAATCCCCTGAAACAGCTCTGGATACTCTTCCCACGTTGCCAGGCCACAATGTAGGGTTGAACCGTGTTTTGGAACGTTACAGCATATCAACTTGACTAATTGTAGTTCGTTCCTGCAGTCTTCCATGAGCGCAGGTTACCTTGTTGCCTTTCACAATAATGAAAAATCTGCTAAGCTCGCAGATGGAAAGAAAGACACCTTTAACCGTATCACCCAAGACGTGCAATGGGTTTCTGCGGCCATATGCATTTACCTTCGTTCTTCGGCTGTGTGAAAGACATGGTGCGGGGATTCAGCTTCATGTATGAACCAACTGTCAAGATCGGTCACCGATGCGGCCCGTGTCAATCAAGTGCTACCAAGAGTATCGTGTAACATGTACAAGTGGGTAATTTGTTGCCGGCCACTGGGATGGCATTACGTATACTCTGCCTATATTGCAAATGCTGCTGCCATGTGTTGGCTCAGGTTCTGTATCAGTAGGAACTCCCGACCTACATATTTGCCTGGTCAACTTGGTTGATTTGGATCTGCACATCCTCGAATAATGTTAAAAACGTTTACACAGGAATGGCGGTTTCTTAGCTGGGACAATTCGCCATCATGCGGGTTGGTAGGCCCCATTTCCCACAAGGATTTGAGGGATTCCGACTATCTGCGTGGAGTGTTATGGTAGTTGGTCTTCGTGATGATCCTTGTGAACTGGTTGACACTTTTCGATCTTACTTTGATTTGGGTATTGGGGGTGACTGCTTTAATTATATTAACAGCCTCGTGGCCTTTCCACTAGTTTCCACATCACTTGCTCGTACCATAGTTTCGTAGTCGAACGTTGGCCTGGGGGTACACATAACAAAGATAGCTCCTACATACACCATACATGAAAACTTACACACACACAAACCACACATATACAATACACACACACACACACGCATACTCACAATACCACACACACACATCTGTACAGTTTTTTTAGCATATTTTAATTTTGTAATATATAAACTTTGGTCTTGAATATTTGTTTTTGCATAGTTATTTAAGTTTTGGAATTTTGCAATATTTGATGTGTGCAATTTATTTTTGATGTATGAATTTCTATTTTGTCTTGGGATCTTCTGAGTAGGGAGTGTTGCACCTTGGTGACGTGCTTTTTGTGCTTTCACCACTCCCTGGCAGATCTAAGGTTTCATTTTATTTCGAGATATTTTTTTTCATTATGATCTTTGTATTGTTTATTGTGTGTCTGCCAAATGATAAATAAATAATTTTTTAATAAAAAAAAACTAATTGTATTTGGTTAGAACATTCTTTTAGCTGCTTGGTACGCACTTGTACCTTCTGCTGATTCTGTGTCTGGCGCGTATCAAACTAATCCTGAAGATCATGACCCCCCCCCCCCCCCCCCATAAAACAGCGTAGAGCATGTTTGCGTTTATCATATGTGTTAAATCCTAAAATTGCACCATAAAATCTCTTGATCCACCTGTCCATCTTTGGAGACAATTTGCTAGGTCTTGTGGATTTCAAAAGGTGGTAAACCCTGCATATGTCGCCAGAGGTACTTCTACACAAACTGGCTTATCGTACTCTAATAAGGGCGATCTTAGTTTTAAATAAGCTAGTTTACACTAATATGGCGTTAGGTTGGGCATGTCGTAGTACCTGAGTTGTTTTCGAATAATTTTGGGACTGCTTAACATACACGAGTTCAAATTTCTGCAGCTTATGCACGCTGCTTTACTTTTTCACAACAACCACCACCGTTAATAATCTGATAATTAATTATTTGCTACGACTCTCAGGGTCGTTCTGTCGTCGATGCAAGGTCACAATATATTTGGTTTAACTCGGTCGCCAAAATTGTAGTATCGAGCAGCCGATGAATTACACGAAAACACAGGTTTCTTTTAGGTTCTCATACACACAATGTTACTAATTATTTTTCAGCCATGTTATCGCTCTCAATATAGACCATCCCAGGGCGTGAATCACGTTTGAAATGTGATAAATGCTGATACCGATCGCGAGGAGGACATAAAGCGCTTTATCAGAAGGGGTGGTTTCGGAATATGGAAATTGCGAAGTACAAGAGACGATCTAGCAAAGTCCGAAGAAGCAAATAGGAAAATGCAAAAACAATAATGCCTAGAGGAAAGAATAGAAGAAATAACTTGATTTTCGCTGGTGTACCCCAAGATCAAAATGAATCATGGGAAAAAAGTGAGAAAAAAGTAGAGATAGTACAGTAGCAAGATTGAATATTGATTCCGACAGTGTTGAGATAGCACGTGCTCAGCGTATTCCAAATGGGTACAACAAATGGAGCAAAACCATTGTGTCTGTTTACAAAATACAAAGATAAAAATGGTCTTGAGAAATGCAAGTAATTGGAAGGGCTCAAATATTTATGGCAAAACCAAGATTACTGCATAAGATAAGAACACTAGAGAATCCATAAAATTTGCGTGAAAGGAGGAATGAAATTTTAAAAATGTTGTCAAGAAAGCAGAAACTTAAGTTAGAGAAAACTGGTTATTACAGATAATGCTGGAAATGTTTCAGTCTTTGTTATGACGAAGAAAAAAAGAAGTTGTTGCAAAATAGGGGATATGCCATAGGACTTTAATTAGATTACCAACTAGTGTTAAAAGACAATTAAACTCATTTCTGGAATATAGAAGGGACTTCTTCAAAATTGATAATTCTGATTTTTATTGACAACTGTATGAATAATGATATAGTCTGCTTTGTAGAAACATGGAATACTGATGTAAGTCATTTTCGAAATTTTGTTGGTTTACATTATTTGATTTGTGATGTACCAGGGAAAAAACCTCGAACCTGGTCGGGTTTCTGGAGGTGTTATTGTATGTGTTAAAAATGATATTGTTGAAGGGGTTAGTAGATTTTAAATAAACCAAGAGAATGTATCCGTTATTTTTACTAAGTAAAACATTGTTTGTTTAGAAAATGATATTATTGTGGGCATGTGTCTATACCGCCTGTAAACTCTACTCGTCATACTTTTAACTCAAAAGCCAATTTAGATACTCCCCGAGGAGGCTAGCATGATTCCTTGATATAATCTAACACAAATATTTGTTATCGGTGTGATTTTAATTCACGCACGGCCTCGATCTTGATACATCGAAAATGACTCTGTAAATTTTATTGTGATATGAATGATGTTTATGCGGACGATACTTTTCACCAAAATCACGTCAGTCAAAAGATTGTGTCGTAAATTCCTGGGGCCGTAAATTGCTTGCTCTCTGGAAATTATTTAATATTCATTTTTTGAACGGTGCGCTGATGATAGAGATACCAACGGTGGAATTTACTTTTATTGGTCACCAAGGTTCCAGTGTTATTGACTATGTAATCGTTTCTACGATCGATATGATGATATTTGTTAGTTTGAGATAATGGAAAGGGTTGAATTATATCATCTCCACTTTGCTGGCTATTGATTCTAATATATATATCACATTGGAAATAGTCAGCCATCGAACAGCTGTTTACGTATAGTTATGTTAAATACAAATAGTCCCCTCAATCTACGGCATGACGGGACACATTGCTACAGAATGTTTCATTGCGTAACTTGTTGTACAAACCCCTCCCGAACACATGCCAAAAGTAGGAGAAAAAGCAAGCAATGGTAAGACGGCTAATTGCATAAAACCTATGTGCCATTTTCTGCCTATATTTGGGTTTTATATAATATATTAAAAGGGGACGACCCGATTTAAGAAATAAAGTTTTTCATCTGATGAATGGTATTCACCCCCTAAAATCCCATCTGTAAAATGTTGCGCTGATATTTCAACCGTTTTCATGGAGAGCTAAAAACGCGATTTTTAGCCCTATATGTTAAATCAATCACCGGTCGACCAAATATTGGGGTACATTTTCGCTCAAACCAAACCTTCCAACCAAATATCCTTTGTCTCTAAGATTTCTCAGGGTAAGGGTAAATGCGAAATAGTAGTTTCTCTTAAAATGTTGACCACTTCCGTTAAAATCTTGGAGATGGACGATGCTATTAGCGATCAGGCCACGGCCCTATTACTCTTGAGTCTTGGCTTGCTGTCCACATATGGACTCGAGTACTCGAGGTCTACCCTTGTTTAGTTGGGTGTCCGTGTTAGTGCAGATAGTTGATGATTCTCTTCCCATTGACGGTCATGCATTCCATTCCGTCCTCTTTGGCATTATAGACGTAGCTGACTTTATCTGCAGCTTTCTCAAATGATGCTTTAGATCTTGCGCAGTACATATCACATCCCCTGTTCGAGCTGCGTAGTCAAGGTCCTGTTGAGATGCTGACTTTGGTGACGTCTAGAATGCTGACCGCCTTTTTATGGTGCTGTTCTATTACCCAGGATATTGTCCAAATGACCCTTTTTTATAAAATGTTTCCTATACTCAATGACCCATTTTCCTCTTTCCGGCTATCCACTTTTATCACAGTGTGCATAAAATTATCCCTTTTTTAAAAGACTTTGAACCTAAATTCAAAATTGTCGCGCCTACTTGCCCCATTTTTAACAATAAGGGCAGCAATTTTTATAATTTCATGGCAATTTGAACCCTGGAAAAGAGATCCTTCCTAGTTTACCTTTCCATGTTTTTAACTCATTGGCGACCCTTTTAAAGTTTTATACTGGATGTCCCCATTTTTATTCATCTTGTGGACGCGAATGACCACGTATTTGTGGGGTACATTTATCTGAAAGGACCCGGAAAGGACCTATTTTTCACCTGGCCGAGGCACATATACCCACAACTTCGCATATGGAGTGCGCCCACCCCGGCCAATTTACCCAGTGTTTTGAATAAATACTCTCTGATAATACTTTGCTAAATAAAGCTCGCCCCATCTCGATTGCAGTCTGACAAATCAGCTAGAATCCAAATTAATTTTGGGGGGCGGGGGGAAAATGGCGGCCACCTTGAATAAGGACATACTTTCCAACTTTTATTATTATCATGCAATGTTTACAAACCTTGCAGCATAGCCATGCAAAACAGTTCAGAGTACTAACAGAAAACTGGAAAACCTCCCTATAAAACAATGCATTTATGACTATATACCTTTGTCGAATATGGGCATATACGTCTATCTACGATAAATGTCGATTTTCATGAAAACGGTGCAGTTTGGAGGTACGACACACCCAAAATAAATTGTCTCAAAATTGTATGTTTTATGTTTAAACATTTAAGAACTCAATACTAGTACAGGAAAAATAATATTGCAACAACACTTCTTACGTTCTGCAGCAGTATGCACACTAACATTTTGTACAGGGGGGGGGGGAGCAAAGAATAGGTTTTATTACGTATCAAAAATTAATTGCACAAATATTCCAACTGATGACATTATTAGAGAGGTTACTGGGAACAATTTTAATTTGTAGAAGTTAAAGTTTTGAGTAGCTAATTGACTCAAGAATGTTCTCCATTTGTTTAGTTGGAAATATGTGCACCTCCCTCATTACGGTCACCACAAAATCATGGTTCATCGCCTGCAACGTCTTCAAAACACTGCTGCACGCCTGACACGGCTACGAAGAAACACTTTCACACACCCATTCTCATTGATTTACATTGGTTGCCAGTAAAAGAGCGCATCGAGTTTAAAATTCTCCTCTTAGTTTTTCAAGTGCCGTCTGGACTTGCTCCGCCATATTTGTCTGATCTACTGCGTAATACAAATCACAACGTACGGTCTTCGCTCATCTAATCTTCAACTGCTACACAGCCAAACTCGTAACTCATTTGGTGATCGTTCTTTTGCCATCTGCAGCACCCAGACTTTGGCATAACTCCTCTTCATATTAAGAACTGTACAACAATATGTACCTTCAAGACATTGAAAACCCATCTGTTCAATAATGCGCAGTCAGATTGTATGGTTTTGTGTTGATTCATTATGTGTTGTT
>JAMKCH010009590.1:37500-62370 GCA_023653785.1 Ophioderma brevispina | reverse complement strand
TGGCACACTTCTCGAACTAATGCTCGAGGGGGTATTGTTGCAGGTAGATAAATTAGGCGCCGAGTGTTAGTGCAATTTTCTTTCGAGCTATTTTTTGCTATAATCGTTTGACACCCCGGGAAACTCGGCATTGCGTCTGCTCGATGTTTAGCTTGGTGAATTGCGCCATCATCGGTTGTGGTAATGTTTATGGTCACATGACACTATGGGATCAGCCATCACGAAATTTGTCGCGTGCAACGGAGTGGCTGATCCCGGGAAATTCAAACGGTTTTGTACTTACTCGTAATTAAAGAAAGTTACTCTTCGAGTAGAGCTAGGAGAACATTAAAAATGATTATCATAAACTTAATGTGTGAGTTGGTGAGTTAGTTGGGACTCAAGCGTCCGTCTAGTATAATTGCTCTATTATCACTAAGTACGAGTGTGAGTACCACAAAGATCCAGCACCACCCGGATTCAGAATTCACGGTTAGGAGCAGATGGCACAAGTTTAAGATTTGGCTCCTATATTCTACCCTTCAGACTAGCCAAAAGCTATCTGTCACGACCAACATTACGAATGAAAACTAGTAAAAGATTAGCTTGTTTTTGCTGGTCCAGACCGCCGTGTGGGGGGGGGGGTGGGGCGGGCACTCACATTGTGGAGTGATGCACATGTAACGATGTTCTGTTAAGTCCCGGCCTGTTTGTAAGCATAATCGTCACCCAAAATGTAATATTTTTGACATTTGACAACTGTCACCCAAAGACGCTTATTTTGGGAATATTTCACAACAAACACCTCCTTTTTAGAAAAATTTGACCAAAGTCTCACCAAGGACCCATGTTTTTGAAACATTTACAAATTTGTGCCCCAATTTACTCTATGTGTGGGCAATTTGGGCTGTCTCTCACCTAAAGACCCCATATTTGTTCATGTTTACAGTCCCCGAATGCCCCTTGGGTTGGAAGGTGCAATCCATTTCAGTTTCTCCTCCCTCCCACTCCCCCACGGGTTAATTGCTGACGCGCTGCTAGCTGAGCACATCCTGGTACCACTGCCTGGCTGCAAAGGCCATGTTTCTAGTAAAAAAAGTACATTGACCCCCGTATCTTGATCAAGAGTAAGCTTTGTGAGGATAGTCAGATTCTTGTCAATTGTTAGGCTCCCTTCATCAGGATGTCCTATGGAGTCTATGTAGTTAAATGACAGCGGACAGTTTGAACTGTTTTCCTGAAAACGATTTATCCATATTTAATTTATATTAATGCTTAATTCTACTCAGTCAAAAAAACCCCATGTTTTATTCCCTTCTACGGTACATTCCACAGATATCGTGGAGGCAGTACCTATCTACAACACAAACATGAATTTGGAGGATCTGAAGCAAGTAGCCAACCTGTCATCATATTGGAGTTCTAAAGGTAATTTTTGAATGAATGTTGATGCAAAGATGTCAATGTCTGGATTCATGACCTTTTTAATAGTTTCAGAGCCACATTGTGTAGATAGGTTATACACCAATAACCCGGTTGCGTAAGGATCAAAAATCTTGGTGGACTACTTTCGTGTATGGCATGTTGAAAAGGTGCTTTAAAATGTCTGAAAATGCACTAGTTCTATTAAGAGAAATGAGGAGATTTCCAAAAAGAAGCGCCCCCAAATTTTTCTCAAAACCTAGCGTTTTTACATATTTGGAATGTTACCAAGGTATTAGATCACACCTGACGTGAATAAGCCGAATACGCCTCTTTATGTAATAAGATGATGATTTAGTAGTTTCTGTCGTGCACGGACAGGAAATTCAAAGCTGGTTTTCTATGGGGAACGATTACGATAGCAGACAAGTTCAAAACAAGGCGTTGCGGTTTTCTTTTGCACCGTTTGTACGTCCCAATAAACCCTTCCAAACGTTCTCGGTTAGGTGGTCTACAACCGATCCAGTGAAATTTGGAAGAAAAATTCATGTCCTAAAAAATCTCCTCCTGTCACTTTAAGAAAGTGATGGAATTTCTGATGACATGGTAGATGTATGTTTTCTCAAAGTGGTTTTGACAGGGGAATTTGAGGATAAAAAATACTCGGCGCTCATCAATTTCACATCGATGGCAAATTACTAGCTTTGGGCGGAATATAGTATGAGAATCTTGTGTTGCCGGTCTGACGTCGGCGGAGGTTGGTGAGTCGTAACTAACAATTTTTTGGTCATCATATGTTTTAAAATTTGGTTATTTGTGATTTAGCTTGTACTTTGGTTGTGATATATTGTTTTCTTCTTTGTGAAAGTTTAAATGTGAAAGAAACATGCTCAAAGTTGCCATTTTAAAGTGCCATGCTCAAAGTTGCACTATTATTATTATTATTTTTCCCTAGACTACGTGTATAAGTGGAGTAGTGGTGTGTAACCTATAGAGCAGTGTTGTCTTAAATATTAAAATAAACCTTTTTCAACCTGTAGATTCTGTATAGATTATAACACATAAGCTCATTTTTTCGCCGTGTTTCCCAGACCACAGGTCATTCCCAGTCCGTAAAATTAGAACAACTGGCTCTGAAATTAGACCGCATTTGCTTTCATACTTCACATAATGAGAGCTAGTCTAGATAGCAATATAATGTTAATACACGCCAGAGCATCACTGAGTAACTTGGATGATCATTTTATAGCAAACAAATTACACAAAATGGTTTGTTAATATCATGTTAAAACAAGTAAAAAATAACAAAGTTAAATAAGACTTTCTATTATATCAGTACAGTAAACATTAAACCAAACATAATATTGACTAAACTCCAAACCTAGTACATGCAAGAACAGATGGCTTATAACATTTCTCATACTCCCCATAACTCGCCTCCTCAAAGCTTTGACTTCACTTTGATTGTTGATTTATAAAACACAAGGATAATCGATTGTCTCCGGAGTTAAAAACCGTTTAGTTTAGTTTACCAAAATCAGCTGGCAGCAGGACAACCAGTTTCCCCTAGATTTCAAGTCCTTAACCCTAGCCACAGCTAAATCTCACCAAAGCTCATTGGGTTTAATTGCGAAAAATGCAAAAGTCCAGAAGTGGGGTAGCGAAGACGTCATCAAACCAAGACTTATATGGGCACGAAATCGTGGCCGGGCAGCGCCGTAGCGTGCTATCTCGGGTCATGGGCCTGGGTCCCAAAGGGCCCTGGGTTCGATCCCCCGAATTGCGACTTTTCTTGTTCCCCTCTTCCTCACTCCTTCAGTTCTCCGGAGATCGACCGTCAGGGTTAGGGTTAAACCATGTAAACGCTGGGTGAAGCTCACAGAGAGATGCTTACTTCAGGAACTTTTTGAGAAAACGACTGTGTATGGAGTAGAAAATAAATGCCCACAGTACACACACAATGTCAATATTGTAATGTATACCCACAAAAGCCAACATGTCAGCGCCCTGCATGGTACACTACACAAGAAAGGGCTAACGATTCCAACTGATATAACACTGTTGAGTATCATGCCAAAAAGGCCAGGTGCTTGTACTGCTGTGGAAGTCTTTTGTCATGGATCGACGTACAAAAAGCATTTCACGTTTCGTATCAAAACTTGCGCTATCGCACCAACGTATCCAGAGCAGAATAGACCGTATTATAATTAGCCAGACCATGTGGTGGACGCTTCCAGACTACAATAATTTCATCTGTCAATGATCCCTGTGCAATCCTAAACATGGATCGATTTGACAGGTGAATGTATTGCAGTCTGGGATGTATGAATCTTGTCCACAAAATGTCTGGTGGTGGACGTCATATTGAATACGGTCTATACTCTATTAGAAAATTCTACAAAATCAATTATAGAATTGATAAGCACCACATCTTCTTGTTGTGAGCTTTGATTGATTCGGTTCAATGGTTTTGATATAAAGGCCTATATTGTAACACCAGTCCAGGCTTTATTTCAATTGGGAAAAGCGTAAACAATATTAATGTGTGTGATATGCTATTTAAAAGGGCCGCCCCTGCCTGAATAACCTTTATAACTTTAAAACTGTCAGAAAACATGGTATTGTTGGAGAGGACAGTATACATAGTCAAAACGAAAATAAAGATAAATGTAAGCAATGCATTGTCTCCTGGAATTAAATGTTCCACTTGAGAATGAGGAAAAATGGTACTCTGTGACAGAATAGCCTCATTGGAAAAGGGTAACCGACTCCGCACGGAAAGTTTACAGGGCAATAGTACAAATATGCTTCACAATTATGTAAGTAAAGTAACATTTTATTCCAATTCTACTATAACCCTGAGAAGGGCTTTTTAGGGACTCCTTGCCTATCATGATATGCTAATGTTTTGGGAGTTTCCGTAGCCTGACCCATCTGACACACTTTTTTCTGACACACCTATGAATTCGGAAACCTTAACGGAATAAACCTGTGCTTTATTCCGTGAAAGGTTTCCGAATTCATAAGTGTGTCAGAAAAAAAGTGTGTCAGATGGTTCAGGTTACGGAAACTCCCAGTGTTATTAAACATTACCTTGTCGTTACAAGATCACTATTTTTTTGGTCACCCATATCCCTAAATCCTGGTTTCGCTATCACTACAACACATTCAATTGTACAATACGACGTATATTCATATTTAGACCATTAAATTGTCTAAAACACGTTTTAAAATGACTATTTGCAGATTTTACCTTTAACCGAAAGGCATATTGATTCGAAACCGTGGGTTAATACACCAGTATCTTTTTCATAGGAGAATGCCACTGGGGATTTCGCCCCAGCAATTTGTACGCTCTGCTACTTTATAGGAGACTCATTCCGACGCAACAAAGCGTGATACCTAACATTAAAGACAACAACATATTGACTCTTGAAAACGGGAAGGAGCTTGCGATAAACAGCGAATAAGGTGAAATAATCAAAGTTCTCTCATTTGTCAATAGGGCATTATGACTTTTGTTTTCACCTGAATGTAGCTAGAGACTACTTTTCAAAGTGATACAATTACATTCTATTGAGCGAACCTAGCTGTCTGCGAAATTTCCTAGGGGAACAATCCTTAATTGATGAGAAACATTTCGTTTCTTAACACCGCTTGCGCATTGTTTTAATAAACACACAATTCCCGTATATTTTTTGAAAAGAAAGCATCTTCCTGTTTTTTAGGATTTATGTTTCTAATGATGCCATTTACTGTAGACTTCATGCCCCAAGAGATTAAAGCCATGCCGGTTACTCGGGTTATCCATAATTCATACTCCATAACAGGGTTCATGTGGAAATCTTTTACACTCCAAAATATTTAGGTGAAATCTTAACGATATTCTTCAATTATTGGTGGAATTTCATATGACGGTCTTCTGAAAGGGAGTCTAACTTAGTCTGGGTTTAAACCAGGTTGTCCTACAAATGAGGGACCTTCCTTTCTTTCCAACATACTCTAAAATGTGCTGTAAAAGGTTAGAAAATTCCTCATAGATGGGCCAAAACAGCCCATCCATGAGTTATTAGGCCCTCTCCATGTGTTGAATTTTCTCACCCGTTACATTGAACTTGTCCACAGTAGTTTGAAAAAAAATTTTTTATTTTTTTTATTTTTTTTAACCCTGTTTTTTTAAACAGGACTAAAGTTAGACTCCCTTTTGAATACCCGCCATAGCGTAATAATTCAAAATGTAGTAAACCACTTGTATCCAACTTATAATGGCCAACAGATAGCCAGATGTTTACTTTACACAAATTATTATTTTATTGATTCGTTTGTTTTTTATGTATTCGGATACTGCATTTCACAATTACATGAAATATTTATTTATATACCCAGACATTGTGCCTGATGCGGAAAGCGATCAGGATTGCATAAATTGCTTTCTTCCTCAAGAGCAATGACTGAAGCTGTTAAAGTATTTCTTGCATAAATTCCATAGGATTATGACGTAGTACATCATAGGGTTTCCTCAAACTGTCAGTAATTTCGTAGGAAGCTATGTTCCCCGCTCTTTCACTTTGCAACCATGACAGCGAACGATTTATTGTACGTTGTACCTCCATGCTAGTTGGTAAAAAAGTCTGATGTTTCGTTTTTTTTGATTTTACGACAAATCCTGAAATGAGCTTTTGTGTAAATGGAACAAATAGACCCTGAAACAAGTGCCTTGTTTGAACGCATGGTTTTTTGAAGAAAACACAAAAGGGGAAAAGAATATGCCGACCCTACTTGATCGGTTTTTAACATTTGAAACCCTGAAAACAGTTGACCTCGTAAATGGTGATTTCTTCTCCGAGAACCATAGGTATAACGATTTCATACAGTTCTGTGTTGGTCCCAACTCCCTTACATTGAACTGTATCGTCGTGTTTTGGAAGCACTCTTCTTTATTGTGAGTCCTGCCTCATAACGCGTGGGTTTCCAAGTAGAATTGGGGCCGGAAATATAATTTTTCTCTCTTGACCTACACAAACCTATCCACTACACTGACTACATAGTCAAATATCAAATTTCCCTCAAAACAATTAACATTAAATAAGGAAAAAAAAAAAAAAAAAATAAGCCATGCATGGGAAACACAGTCTTATATTTCATTATTACATACAACAGTATTAACCATTCATACACTGAAATTAAATACGAATGGAACAATCAATAGATACACAGAAAGAACTAACAAAACGACAAGATTACCTTAGTACAGCATTCGACAGATTTCGTTCCAACCCTGCAAAATTTAACACGTTCAACAAAATCGTTTATTTCCCACTACTAAATGGGGCTTTTTTGGACCGCCTGTAGAATACCGTACTCTTATGACCTACAAAATACTACCAAACTGAGCATGTACATATACGTGGCATAATGCAATATCCATGGGTGAGATAAAAAAACATGACACTGATTGTGTCAACCATTTTTAATTTGTAAATAATATAAATCTCACATATGGTGTTTTATTATCGGGAAACCTATTTCATTATCTCTTTGATTTGCTTCAAACGCTAATTCCGATTGGTTAAGTATAGGCCGAGCTACAAGTTTTTGAATCAATATCATCCTTTCCCCCTTATCCACGGATTCCATTTGTATGCACGCCGCACCTAATAAGCAAATGACTCCCCAAATGATGATGAGGGCATATCTATGTGTAAGTCGTATCTTAAAGGTGTAAAAGCCAGTTTGATTGATGGTCAGTTTTATTTGTTACTACTTTTGTCAAGATTGTGCATATTATGGTTACAAATATAGACATACTTTAAACCTCAAAACTTTTTCACCGATGTCTGTTCCCTCATATGGTATGATTCATTCACGCCCCCATAAAACTGATCCGTATCAAGTTACTCTATTTGCAGATACTATAAACACACCACCAAAACGCACCCACAACATCATAACACACCCCAACCACAACAGGGTTTTTGATTTTGGTTTAAGTTGTGATGAGGACGTAGAAACATTAAGATGGCATCGATGTTAAATTTTGACGGAATGTTGCAGTCATAAATAGCCCTATTCTTCTGGACACTGATTTTTAATGTGAGTTTTCCCGGACAGAGCGCAAAACCGACTACTTAATTCACACGACTGTAGTTCGTGAATGTTTTTTTACTCACCTGATATCACATTACTTTTCTATATATGTCACATATGCAACCCCATCCGATCCTCTCATTTAAATATGTCGCTCTTAACTATTATACAGTTGGTTTTGTGGTTATGTTTGTGTAATGTGTGCGTTTTTGGTGGGGGTGTGTAGTAGTCATTGTGTGGCGTGTGTGTTTAGTTTATGTATCTGTCTATACAAGGTGATAAACAACGTGATAAAAACATAAAATAAAACCTTTATTTTTTTTATTTTTTTTATTTTTTGTAGAAAACTTTGCAGATAATGCCTTTAGAAATTCTTGTAATTACATTGTGAACATTCATTGCCTCTGTCATCGCTATTTCAATGACGGAGATCCAAGAATCGGTAATGCATGAGGCTGATGCATAATATTTTTTCACAAGGGGAAACGTTCATAAGTACACATTTCGTACAAATTATATACACCACCCATATCAAATGTAATGACAAATCTTCTCCTTAAATTCCTGCAACTACTAACAAATGTACATTAAAGTGTTCCGTCTATAAGTATCAGATTCCTATTCCCATTCGATTAAGCTCATTCTTATGATGCGTGGACTGCGAATCAGCCCACTGTACCCTTTAAATCGAACGTGGTTTTGGTCTTGTGGCTTCGTTAAGTAAATGGTGCATTAGATGAGCCAATATAAGATAGGTTTCGATCGTGTCCAGGTTCTCACCCAAACAGATGCGTCGACCTGAAATAATAGTGTAAACAGGAAAAAAAACAGTTGAAAATGTGATTTATATTTGTAATAGACACGCGATAGAAACCTCAAATAATGATTCGTTTCCTTTTCCCCTTAACAAAAAGTATTACAACAGCTCACACAAATTGCAACGACACACGCAAGATTTTTATTTTCGAAACATTTGACAGTTGGTGGGTCGCGCAACAATAGAATCACAAGTCTATGGTCTATAACGGTATATTAATGGTCCCGATAACAGTCAGGTAAGTAGTAGTAAGTAGTAGTAGTAGTAGTAGTAGTAGTAGTAGTAGTAAGTAGTAGTATAGTAGTAGTAGTAGTATTAGTAGTAGTAGTCAGTAGTAGTAGTATAACATGTGCAGTAGTAGCAGTAGCAGGAGCAGTAGTCAGTAGCAGTAGTATATAGTATTATACTACTAGTAGTAGTTTAGTAGTAGAAGTACTGTGTGATTCCTAAATTTCTCTAAAATACTGTGTGGGGAAACCTAGCTACAGATTTGAATGCTTTTAATTCTATTTGAAATTTGTGGGATTTGTGTAAGCAGACTGAAACTTGGTAATGCAGTTGACAATATTGCTTTTTGTTTGTTGTATCTGATATCTTAAAAGCCCTATCCGTGTGCTCTACGCTCCTTTTCTCAATACCCTATCAAGACAAATGTAAACGATACCTACGACCCATTCCTCCTTACCGTTATTACTATAAGAGCGTGAGCTACGCAGACAAACTTACATAATTTGATCCACTCATACCATGTACATCCCTAACATCCCGGTACATGCATTACATGCATTTTTGAAAAAAAAAATCACGGACGGACCCGGACCCCTGCCTTGAGTTTACGGGGAAATTGCTCCTAGATTTACAAAAAAGTAACGCTTCCTCCATTCTTCCTTTGCGTGATTGTCATATTTTCCTCTACAAACGTTAGGGGTATAGTACATGTGTATTGTTGTATTGTTATGGGCACTATTCTTCCTGAAAAAATCTTTTGTTCAAAATCCATTTTAAAGTAAATTTTGGTACCTCGAAATTCTCTAAAGTGATAGGTTGAGTAAATATGTATAGTATCGTTTTATTTGAGACTGTCAGAAGAAGTCGCGATAGAAAATATTGTCGTCATAAACATCCAATTCTCTCAAAACAGTTTTCGGGTTCAACCTTTCTACAATTAATGAATTGAATTATGAACAACACTATTGATTTGCTTTATTTAAGAAATAAAGGTGATGCGTGTTCATTTTATGGGCGAATAATGTGGCCGAGGTTGGAAAAACTATAAAATGGGCCGAGGCACGCCTAGTCCCTTATTTCAACAGTTTATCCAGCCGAGGAACATTATGAAGTCCATAAATTACATGCCCTCCTTTATTTCTATTCTATTACGAACACGCTTGATTTAATAAGGAAATGCATTGGCGACCCAATATTGCAGAATATGTCAGTGGAATTGGGACAATCAGAATGCTGAATTTTCAATAATGGGCAGCAGCGGTAATAGAATGACGGTAGACGTTTCTGGTGATGCGAGAAAACCACATCTTCATTTTACGACATTCGTTCTTGGCGGTAACAAATTGGTGATAAAAAATTATCTGATTGAAAGTTGATTGTACAACCAAAGAACGTCATGTGTCTATATGGAAGTTTTAAGCTATCTACATACACATATTAATTAGACAAGTAAAATTTGATATGATTAAAGGCGGTAAAGTATATATTGAAAGCATATAAAAACAAAAATGTTTTCAAACTCCTACTTCACCTATCATTTAAATTACATTTTATTATTCTACAGTAAGGTAAAATTTATATAGTCTGTTTTGTAGAATGTTAGATGTTTTATTGGTTTTGATTCACTGGGCAATCTATCAGTTCACGTCATCCTCCTGAACATTTCTTGTAAAGTAAACCACAATTGCGGCAGCGACAAAACAGAATTAAAACACTATTAATATTTGAACAGAACTATAAGCAAAAAAACATTATAGACACACAATTTCTAATCAGGTAGCCCCACAATAAATGGCGAAATTCGTTTTTAAATGATATAAAAAAAATAAAACATTTAAACAATGTTTAAAATGATTTCGCACAGAAATTCTTACCCAAATAAACATCATACAAGTCGAAGCTCATGCAATGCCATATTTTACTGGTCCTCTGAGACTTTTTGTAGAGTTACGGATTCGAAAATATTTTTTTTTTGCAAAAAAAATTAGCAAAGCTCTCTTAGTAGAAAATTCAACCCATCGTGTCACCAGAGGAAAGTTTTGGACAGTGTCATTTAGTTGGGAGAGGGGCATAGACAAAAGAAACATATGTGTCTGATTCACCTGTTTCATAACGACTAAGAGAATCTGCTTTCATGTTGACATCATTTTGACATAGAGAGTGCAATACTTTTGTTCCTTTGTATCCAAATACGGCGAAATCAAATTGGTACATTTAACTCCCTGTTTATTGAATACCACTGACGCCAGACGATTAGTCAGAATGTACTTTGAGAAAGTTTGTAGTATAAATGCGCTTATGGTTACTTGAATGCGTAATTGCAGGCATAGAATTGATTTTCACTGCTATTGGAAAGGCGTTTCAATAGATTTAGCGTGGAATTTTAATTTTCAACACCCACTGTAACCAGCTCCTCCTCATTCAATGCCATACCTACGGAAATACTAGAGTGACCCATGGGTTTGACTCTACTATAAATATTTGACAAAGTTAATAAAAAAAAACATTTATACGACCACAAGTTATCTCAATCAGGTATAAGACCCAAAAATAAAAAGGCAAAATTCGTTTAATTATAATAAATAAATTAACAATTACATTTAAAACAATGTTTGAAAATGATTTTCTAACCCAAAGAAATTACACCAAACTCATCACACCATAGCAATTCGAAGCTATTGCATGCCATATTTGTTATATGTGCTCTGAGAACATGGTTTGTATCGTTACGGGATTCGAAAATATTTTTTTGCGCTACAAGTAGATGACAAAGCTCTCGTAGGGGTAATAATGCCCGTAGTCAAGATGGGTGTGCAGGATTGTCTATGGGCGATCGACGACTTAAATCTACATAGGAAGTTAGAAGCACCGAAAACATATTCGTTGACATATTTTGACATGGAGACAAGATCCCGTTTTCTCCTATGCATATTTTGGTGGACAGTTCTACATATTGGAAACCTGCACTCCCCCCCAAAAAAATGAACTACAGAACTGCGATAAGTGTCATTTCGTACCCTTTAAACACCGAGTAGGCCCGATTTCCTAAGATATTTTTGAGCTCGCTCTAACACCCTGAGACAAATAGGATATGCATCGGCAGTGCGACTGAAATGTGTATTATAAAATTAAGTCTCGCTTGAAATTCAATTTGAATGAGGTGTTAATGAAAGACGATTCCATCTTTTTAATTGTCTATTTCGACGAGTAGATCTCACGAGCCCCGGCAATTGGGGAGAGTTTCATTGCATCGCTTACCCTTTCAAAAGTGGTCAATCCAATTAAATGTCAGGGTAGCACCATGGGTGTATTTTAAAATATCGTTTATTTTATAACTGTGAAATAAATTTGAGCATGTTTAGTGTCAACTTATGAAACTTTTTGTCTTTACCATTACTTCATAGACAAGGAATTAAGGATTTGAAGTATATATGCTAGGTGTCCGCTGCAAATAAATCAGCTCTAACAAATTACACACTTGCGTATGCTTAATTTGTAATTTGTCAAACACTTTTGATATGTTCAATTCACGTCAGTACATTAAATTAACCATTAAAGGCATGTTCACACTTTTACGCATACTTAACACTTTAATAACACGTTGTAATGTATAGGTTTTTCTTGTAAATTTACTAACCAGAACTGATTGAAATCATATTAAAAGCAGCGATTATCTTCGAAATATAATGTTTAGCATTGTGTTAACTTTTTACACTTTTGCTGTACTAAGTGACATAAACACACAGAGCGATTTACAGTGTTGCAACATTAAACTACGCATTTTAGATAGTAAGCATCAGCAGTATTTGGTGCTCGTGATTGTCATTCAACGAGATGGTTGAAACAAAACGTGAAACTGTATGCGGCCGACGAGTTTACGGCAAATATAAATCTGATTGTTGTTTTTTCGAGATTGGCTTCCTCGAAGAATTTCCTCGGCACATCTTTAATGGAATCGTCTCAGTTTTTGAGAAGAAATGAAGTTATACATTTCAAAATGACACACATCAGTAAACCCTTTACACAACACTAGACTAAACCTTGCTATCCGAGCCGGGGGGGTGAGATATGGGGGGGGGAAACATAGGGGTGGGTGTGTGGAAGGGGGAGAAGGGGATAGGGGAGGGGAGTAAGGTAGGAGAAGGGATTGAAATGAGGCTAATGATAAGGGAGTGGGCACAAATATCCGGAAAACACGAGATCAGCTGCCCAGGGTACTAGTTGTATTTTGTACAAATACTCGAACTCTCTCCTTGGAATTGAAATGATATGAGCCTCTAGTGAAAGACCGATCGATCTTTGAATTCCTTATTCGATAATACAGTAGATCTCAAGGCACATTAAATTGCGTGCTGGATTCTGCCGGGTTCAGAGCGCCAGCTATTAATGATTAGGAACTGGCAAACAAGAAAAACTCTTAAAATGTAATCTATAAGCTTTGAAAAGAGAATTACGGAAAGGTGACAAATAAAGAACTGTATTTTAGTGACCATACGTGGGGCAAAATACCTAGTGACCTTGTACTATAAAGTTCTGGGAAACAATATTCATAGATGCCCACCGTAAATTGAGTAAACCAAACATCATTTCTGTTTTAATCTAGCCGCATTCTCAAAACCGTAATTATTATTGTGTCTGTTATTTTAAACCAAGATGTTCTTCCTCAACAAGTTGCGCCTCTTAAGGGCTTATACTAGGCTGCTTTTTTGGTGCAATTTTGGATCATTCTTTTTAGCCCTTTATTACTATTATAGCGGTTGTATTAACAGGTACAGGTGAACAGCTCATCTGTTTGGGTAAACTTTTACCAATTTTTTGAGTTATGCAAGTTATTTGTGCAGGAGCATATAGATTGGATAAATTTTGTTCATTTTATGTTTTGTATGGATCCATTTCCTGCGAAAATCTTGGATCCAAAACATACTAATGAGGAAATTGGGTTATTTTCGCCCAAAATTATGGCCTCGCTATGATTTTTAAAATATTGGGCTCGACTACGTCTCGCCCAATATTTTTTTGCAACGCAAACTCGCCCATAAGATGGGCTCAATCAGTCCATTTTATACATATTGGGTAAAATAATCCCATGTATCAATATAGAAAAACAAAGAAAATTGCACCAATATTTACTTTTTAAATGAACATCACCAGTTGATGTCTTCACTCTTTGTAATTGAACCCGAAGACCAATAATGCATCTCTTGTGGAATTTCAAATAGCGGTAACAATTTTGGTCGCATTTTAGTAGATGATTAAACAAAAAATTAGCTACAAGTTACTATTTTCAAATGACACCCCTTTAATCCTTTTTGGAACAAAATCAATCTAATTTTTACACTGATAACGTGCATGCAAACTTCCATGTACAGGTCAAATTTTAGAACTTTAACGATCTTGATTCTGTAAACATGAAATAAAATATTAGTACAGCGTTTAGTAAATACCGGGCTCTTTGCGTGGATGGTGTAATCTACCCAATTTTGTAAATAAGGGCAATGTCTGGCGTAACTACTTGTACATTGATTTTATAGATATCTGTAAGAAGTAAGTGAATTCCATTAAATTTGGTTCAAGTGTATTTGGTTAAAGTGTATTTTGTTTAATGTTGTAAGAAGATTGTTCATGTAACACCTGTGTACTTTGAGCCACATTGGCTAGCTCTTATGTCTGTCGAAATAAAAAAAAAAACAAAAACAAACAACGGAGACAACTTCAAGCAAAAACAAAAAAATATCCATGTATTACCACAAATGGGTTACACATTTACACATTCTCTGGTTTGAGGAGTCCAATTGTTTGAAATATCGGATCCAAACATGATAATGATAAAATTTGTATGATTTTCCTGCCCATTTAATTGGTCTCGCATGAGTTCAAAATATTTTGCAACCTCATAGCTCGGACCATTAATTTTGGGCTTAATCGATCCAATGTTATATCAACGTTTGACTATTCACCGTTTTTTATTTAATACATATTGGTTAAAATCTTAACCAACAGTTCTGGGAGTGTTATAGACACTGCATGCTTCTATGGTCGTTCAGAGATCATTTTCCGCCAAAATTTCAAATCGTACCTTTTCACATGTACAATTTGGAATCCGCAACCGTTTCGCGTTCTTAGTTGCACGGACAATATTTGTGATAGAAATATAGGCCGGTTTATATTCGTGTTGATTTAACCTCCGATCCGTCCTATCGCCTACATATGAGCATAGTTATGTAGGTAAGTGAGGGTGTTTAATTATGTTTTAAGTACTCTCTTGGGCTGGTACCCTCAAGTGGGATCTGGTATTATAAATTTGTTTAAGTTTCTTATTCTTGCCATTTAACTCATGTTTACTCTTGTAGGTATTGAATGAATTACTATTATATTGACGTAATCATAGGAGAATTTGAATTATATTGGCAAATAACTACTCATTACTGTCTGCTTGCCTGATATATTTATATTAATGTATTTATAGTTCACATGATTTCTTCCCGTTATATTATAGCTTCCGTGAAATCACATTATTTTGCTCTGGTTTCTCATTTGGTGGTGATATAAGTGTTTTAAGATTATTTTTTACACTGTTCAAATTTTGTTTAATTTGTTTTATTGGATATTATATTTGTATGTAAGAATTTTAAGATTCCCGGGCCGTGGAATAACAAGTGACATCTTGTATTGTCCACTGAATAAGTTATCCCAGTGTTAAAGAGAAATAAAACAAACAAAGGTAACTTTGCACCTTTTGGTGCATTCTTGGAGTGTTTATCTCTCTTTCGATACCGATGGGCAGAATTCTCCGTCCGGTTGTTGTTGTGGTGTTTCGTTACTTCTTTCACACAACGGGTGGTTTTACATATCAAGAGAGTCAGTAACCGTATTTTCTAACACCTGGTTTGGAGAAAGTAAGGGGAGATCAATTTAGAGATATTAAAGCGTCTTTGCCCAAGGGCTCAACATATCATCTGCCAGGGGTGGTTCAAACCCACAATCTTTGATGATGAGTCTCAGTGTGAGCCAGAAAAGAAAACCAAAGACGCCCCCTATCTTGTAAAGTGTCAAGTGCATCACTTAACAAGCATGATGTAAAAGTGTCATTAATAGCTTCATTTCCAATAAAAGAATACCCAATTCCCTGTACGTAAACAGTTTATGGGCTGTTGAACCAGAGACCATTTTTTACACTCCGTCCACGGCATCCCCGGGACGCATCTAAAGTATAACAAGCTGTTCATATTTCGTTGTTTCCATTGTTCCATTCTGACCAGATTTTGATTTCCATTAGGAGAAGTTTTGGCTTACACCGTCAAGAGAAGCGTTTGTGCAATATGGTGCTCTCGCCTCATCGTTTTTTTCCGTCATGTACAGAAAATCATCAGACCTTACTATATGCACTTCATGAGATGAGAGAAGAGTAGTAAGGTAAGGTAGTTTCTTTTGAACAAAAATTGATGAATCTTTATTTTTAACAATAATTGTAATAATGATATTAAGACCATTTACAAGATTGTTAATTTGCCAATTCCGACCACTCGACTGTCTGAAAAGTTAGTTTAGACGATTTGCTGACAATGCTGTGATGATGAGGCGGTGTACCATCTACCATCTTGAAAGTACCACACACGTCTGATGATTTCATTACGTATTAAATCCAAACCTTCTCTTTAACCATGGACTTACGGAATTGATGGGTAACAATTATGTACTAGCCTTTAAACCCATATCTTTTTCCAATAGCTTTCCTGATCTCACGTTGAAGTTTGGCATAAGGTGCATTAACAGCTTGAGATGGACGCTTGTTCCATTCCCCAATCACTCTTTGGGAGACAAACTCATGTTTGCTCTCTGTCCCTTGACCATCCTTTGGTGGAAGATCTAAGATTGTGGCCTCTTGTTCTTTCCACATCGACAATTTGAATAACTTTCAGCATCCACATTCCTCTATCCGTGTACATCTGTAGGTTTCAATTAGGAGGTCTCCTCTAAATCTTCGGGTCGCCAGGGTAAATGCTTCAAGCCTGCAAATCATGCCTTGCCTTGGTGTTCAGAATGGAACAATGAAACCAAATTATTCGGTGGACCGCTGGTTTAATCTTTAAGATGCCGTCCCGTGGAACCATGGACAGAGTGGTGAAATGGTCTCGCGTGTGTTCAATAGCTCATAACTTTTAAGTACCAAGGGAATTGGATCATTATATGTTTAAATGAAGCTTATTATGACACTTTAACGTCTTGCTGTAATAAAAGATGTTGCACTCTCAACTTTTCGCAATAAAGGGGCGTCTTTTGGGTTTCTTTTTTTTCTGACCACCCTGTAATCGTTACGTCTGTTCCATCCGTCATTTCACGTGGGTCATAATGCGATACGGTAAATATGGGTAGAGTAAGATTAGGCCTATAAAGTAAAATTAACTATATAATTTGTTTAAATCATCCTTTGGAACTAGGCTCATGCTTTGGCTGAGCCAAACTACGTAAACTAAACCAAAAAGTGTTCTTACCAAGCCCATTGGGCATATCCTTCACGAAAGACCATTCTCCTTTCTCTTTAGAAATCTCTCAGGTTTGAATTTTTCTGGTTCCCTGGCCACAGATCAGGATCATTATGGATTGTACAAGGTTACCAATAATCACATGCCTTGTAGGAATCGTATATCCGTGAAACTGTACATCGGCACTGGCTGAGTTCCATTTGACCCAGGTGAACGAGATTAATACCGTTGGTAATTCCGTAAATCACTGCCCTGAGGTCGGCAAAGAGTTTCTGATTGAGATTCTGGAAGGCGGTTACGACCTATTACAGAGTCAAGTTCTTTGTGGACTCGTTCCTGTACGTCCGGATGATCAGCAAGGTATAAAATCGCCCAATAAGTTAATGCAGCAACCGGATTAGCTACGGCCATGAACAAAAAGAAGAGTTGGCCCGCTGCATTGTCCATTTGCAGATAGGAGTTTTGTGAGTCAGGCGATGCTTGAGCTACCTCCTTTAGATATACATCGGTATAATCAGAAAGATTTTCAGGATCTAACACCTTTTGGTGTTGCTCTTGTTGTTCCTTTATGAATCCACAAAGTTGCTTTGAGGCTGACCATAATGTTCTGTTTGCAGATGTAGGTAATGTGAAGGGCAAGAGGATCTCAAAGCCACCTTGGCCTAGAAGTTGGAAGGCTGCCCAGTTGAGCCGAAGAAGATCTCGCGCTTTCTCATCAGTGTACTCAAATCTTTTCCCGAACAGAATAGGAGACATCATATTTTCGGTTGCAAAGTAAAGAAACTCAAGTGGATCTACTGCATGACAATTATGGTGGTTTCTTAACCGTTCTATTAAGATTTGTAATTCGTCAACAACTGCATCCTCGAACTTGCTGGTGCCAAGTCCAAAATGTCGTAAAGTTGAAGCCGAAAACTTGCGATATTGGTTAAATATTGTATGGTCCATCACTGAGGGAAAAATAACAAAGAAGGCATTAGTTGTTTAAGCTTTCTTGAAAATGGCTAAAGCTGGAACTTAACAGCATATATTTAATTGTTAAATGATAAATCATACATGTTATGACGTGTGTTTTCAAGTGCTTAATGAGCAACCTTAATCATGTTAATAAGCTCATGAGAACTTCAGTGTATAGTTTAAAACAAACTTGCAAAGTTTTTGGTGCAACGTTCAGTTAGAATCAAAGACAGACTTAGAGATCTTGAAAGGTGATTTCGTAAGTGTATTAATTAGAAATAGTCTACTAAATTTGATAACCTAAAATTATAACCTAAACTGATCAATTCCAAGTTTGAGATGAATCGGACTTTTCGTGGTGATGTTACCTTTATGTCTATAAACATTATAGTATCATAGAAAACGGTATATAATAAAGTTCCGGAATTTTGTTAGACACCGATTTTAACTTAACGATTTCACGCATTGGTTGCTATGTGGACAAGCGTATGTGTGCAAAGAAACACGATGTCCTCCGGAAATATCTGACTCAGCCTTACCATTTGGGAAATTTCAACCAATGCTGGGGAAGAAAATTTAACCAACGCCAAATTATAGTGAGTTTTTTGTTGTCAGCATTACATGTTCGTATTGAATCCACGTTGGACCATTTTTCTCGGTATTTGTTACTTTTGTAAGTAGGAAATATGTGCATACCTAAAATACCTAATCGTTCTAAAAGGCTCGTAGTAAATACTAGTGCAAGCGGCCTCTAATCAAAATTGTCATCTGTTCCGAGTTGGATTTGAACAATTCCGTGGAAAATGTGACACGAAATAGATTCATTTTTTTTTTATTAGAAACGGTATGAGCTATTACTATTAGCGGGATGGATCATAATACGAAGGTATTTTTTAAGAGTGTGCACATAATAATATTTCTAGTACTTAACTATACAACCAGATTCATCAGGAAAGTATATTTTGCTTATCTCGAGAGAATCCACAGAATACATCAATGCATTGGTGTTTTATCACATCACGTACATTACTCACCACCGTACTCTGTTATGACACCGTACTGGAATACCACTTAGGTACCACAGGAAATTAACTGTAACATTTACGATATTTTTTATTTTCGCCATTCTATGTTTTAAATACTTGATCCATGCAGTTTATTTTCTGCACCGAATTGACATGTATTGGAGTTCTATGATGCTCAATTCAAATGTAATGATAAATGATCACTAGTTATACTGGAAGTTTATGTTCTTTGGATTTCAAGGGTACTGATTCCAGAAAATTATAGCTGACACATAGCTGTATCCTATCCGTTATTTAGGTCTAGGTAAATAAAGTCAGATTTCAATTTCAACTGATCAGTTAGTGGAAAAAGGATAAAAAATGGTGTTTTTCTATGCTAGAGCAGTGCATGCAACCCTGAAGATGTTTGGCAACTAAATTCAGTATGAATACTGATTAAGCAAATACGTTTTTAATTTTATAACCAGGTTATAAAACAGGTTATACTCAAGATATAAGTCTTGGAATCCCATGATTGTTAGTGTATCGTATGCTTTAGTCAGAAAAGGCACACTTGTACTATTGCATGTCATGTGACACGATTTTGACCAATCAGAGGACAATAATCTAGTATGAGGAATTCCATGTTAAACATAGATCTATGAAATATGATTTTGTCAAGTAAACCAAATGTCGTCTGGAACTTTGCTATCTGAGACTGAAATTCTTTGATTTCACATGTGAAGGTTATTGGATAGTTAATGGATAGTTTGGCGTGTTTGACGAAATTGAAAAGCAAGCCAATATACAAATGTTGTCATGTCCACTGACCTCTACACATGGATAGCGGGCTGCCGCACAGTTGAATGGTCGCCGAGTGAAACAACAGGAAGTTGGTTTTGGACCTCCACAATATGGCGGAAACAATGCATACACCTGCTGGTGCACATATTCCACACAGATGTTCTATTGTTGGACAAGGTGTATGCATTGTTTCCCGCCTTATTGTAGAGGTCCAAAACCAACTTCCTGATGTTTCAATCGGCGAATCTGACCCGCTATCCATGTGTAGAGGTCAGTGGTCATGTCAGGTGCTACATGCTGATGGCCCCATGAATGCGTCAGGGGGTTATCTACATTACCCTGAGGAAACAAATAGTGTAGCTCACATTAATTTGGCATATATACATGTCAAAATATTTGTTTTGTGTTTGTATATTTTACACAATGACACTCCACAGATCGTGCGTAAGTCAAGACTCTCAACGTAACGTCATCAGTGACCTGTCGATCACGTGACCAATAGCTCTCGCTTTTGAAAGAGTGTCCAGAATGGCTTGTTTTAGCCATTTTATTGCCAATAAATAGCACTTTATGCGTAAGTACGACAATTTTTATCAATTTATTTGGAATCATTTATTTTTATGTTCATTACGTGGATAACTATATTTTTTAGTTTTTAAATTTTGTTTAGTTCTAGAAGATTGAAAAAAATCCATAATACCTCTTTAAGTGTAAACTGTTAACTGTTCTTACTTGAAACAAAATTGGGTACTCGTATATTTACATATTTTTTATAGTGTACACTTTCCATCAAAATCAGCGAGAACGAAAAGCTCATTTGTCCCTCTGTATGAATTGATTGTTAACATTAGATTTTTTTGCATCGTAGATCAATAAAATAAATTCTGCATCTGAAAAAATCAATACGACACAAATGCCATTTGCACGTACCTCACGTTGTCTTCAGCACAGTGTTTTTGCAAGGCACATTATTCGCGCTAGACCAGGCAATGATAACTCAAAATATTGATATCTAGTTACGCTTAGCTGAGCACACTGAAACAGATTTATTTCTTACACACCGTTAGACGCGGCAGTTGGTGAAATTTGACAGACTATGCTTTGACTCGTTAACTTTATTTGGTGGTCCACTAAATTGACGATGAGAACTTGCGTACAGATGCCCCTTTATTATTTCACCTATCGAAGTATCCTTATCATAACTTATAGACTATCGGGCAGTTTGCCACGGGAAAACGATGTCCTAGAAAGCTCTGTTTTGTAATGTTCATTATTTTAAATGGTCGCAATCGGGGGCCAATGAATGTACATTCGCTCAAATAAATTTCCTGTGGCATTTGCACTTCCAGCACGTTCCTTTGACCATTGTCCAGTTTCACAATACTCGTGCAGTTTCAGTTAAGTTCATATTACCTCTTTTGGAGTCAATGAAAAGAGCGTAGATTCGCCAAGTAGTTTTTTCAGCTCTTTTAAGGGGGTGCGCGCCTAGCTTAGGTTACCATGATATTTCCATCAAATATCTCAAAGGAATTCGCGATATATTGGTGCATATTGGTTTTCCATTTTCGGCGGGAGAATTTTGTGGGAATTGCAAAAAACGGTTTTTGGACCGCCATTTTGAAGACCTTAAGTGTTAATATAGTTTTCTAAGAAAGTGGTTCATTTTAACACAAGGGAAAAAAGACATGTCTATAATGAACATATAGGCTATTACAGAATATAGCGTAAATAGTGTTGCACTTTATTCCGCTAAAGACAACCCGTTCCCAAACACAGTTTAATATTAAAGTTGTCCTAGAAAGTGGTTCATTTTAACACAATTATGGAAAAAAGGGGGCGGTCCCTAATTGACATATTACGGATTAAAGCGTTATTATTGCTCTTTATTCCGTTAAAAGGAGCTCGTCACCCAAACACAGTTTACTACTCTTGTCTAAGAAAGTTTTCGATTTTAACGCAATTAAGCCCCCAAAAATCCATTCTTTCAAATCCACTCTGAAAGAAGGTTTTATAACATTTATTAAAAAGTAACAACTGGAGTCTCAAGATCTTAGTCAAAGTCAAGTAAACCATACGTCATTGTTGGATAAAAGAGCCCTCAGCTTTGCATAAGCTTTGATTTATTTATTTATTGCAATTTAGAGGACCGAGCCCTCAGAGGTATACCCAACAGTGATTAACCACTGTACTAGGGGTATCCCACGAAACTAGGACGGCTTGGGACAATCAGGGGTTACCACGCTACTCTTCTGGAAACTGACTGTGATATACATTGTACAGGTATTACTCTCTGTACATGGGACCGACGGATTAACGTCTCCTCCAAAGGACGGGATATTCTCGTGGTTCAATTGCCCAAGTCAAAATGAATCATGGGGAGAGCGGAACTCTAGTTTTAATCAGTTCTTTAATATACAAATTAAATCCAGAACAACAAACATGAGTTATTCCCTTTTTTAATCAACATTTGCTATAGTGTACGACTTTTTCATTACCGGAAACAAGGTGAAATAAAACGCAGGCATATTCCTGAAGTTTCACGCTTCTATCATAACCAATATAACCTTTGCAGCATTGATTTGGTGGATGCAATTGACACATTTACACTTTAAGGAAGAAATTTTCAATTAAATAAGTTCTTTTGCCTCAGAGCAAAAACAAATTCATCATCAAAAGGTTAGCTTTGAATTCTCGTGTGATGATAGGGTCATGTTTTTATTTACCTGGTACATCCTGACATTAAAGGTTTCCTTTATAGAGCGTTATTAAATGCAATCTGTCACGTAGAAACAAAAAAATTGGCAAGGTTCATTGCACGTGCGTTTATGTGTGTGAGAGTGCCTTTGTACTTGCGCGAGAGAATGTTATGTGTGCGTGCGTATGTGTGCTTGTATGACATATATAGGTCCTACGTCCGAGGACCTAGCATAAAAGAAATTCTTTCGAGCAAAGGTCCTCGGAAGTTTAAGAAAGGTCCTTGGTAGTTCAACAATACAGAGAATAAGAATATGCGGTTCCTTTGGATGTCCTCAGATGTATCCATAACGCCCCTTAACTACATTTAAATGCACTTTTGGAAAAAAGAGTCACGGAGCGGACCCCTGCCTTGTTTTAGGGGGGAAATTGCCCTAGATCTAACAAGAATAATAACGCTATCTCCCTTTTTTGCGGTGCGGTGATAGTCAGATTTTCTCTAAGGACGGTAGTGATATAAAATACACAGGATGTGTGTGTTGTGTGTGGTGTGCGTTGGTGTGGGCGTGTGTTGGTGTATTTGGAGAAGTTCACATGACGTAGTGATTTGTATGTGGGGGAGAGGAGGGGTATCATAGGTAGACCTAACAACGTAACACGCGGCACGATAAGGTTTGTTTGTATTTATTAAAAACCATCGCTTTGTGTGTCAAACCTAATGTTGTTTTACAACATAAATAACTATATGACATACAAGGTATATAACCATAACCTTACACATAACCCTAGCTCTAACCCTAATTCTAACCACGAATCTTACTACAGGAAAAATCTGCTAGGGTTAGTTCTTTATTAAGCTGGCAGGCAACACGTGCATGGGTTTGTTAGCGGTAATTAAAGATCCATAATTGTTTACGAGGGGTGAGATGGTGGAATTCAATTTTCGTATTTCCCGATTTTATTGAATTTCTCCATTTAAAAGTCACGTACTCCCAGTTCTTCTTTATGAAAATTTTTATGCCCCCCAGCTCACAAAAAAAAGATTCCCCTCAAGTCCTCAAATCAACCGGTGTAAATAATGACACTTCCCTAATCTATCATTATGAATAAGAACCATCAGATTTTTGTACACTATAGGCAAATCCTTGTATACTTTCAACCGTATTAGAGTGTAGAGTATAAGCATCGTCAAAATGGGGAGAACTATGATAGACTATACAGGATATGTTGTCAGCAAAACGTTAAACTACTTCCGCTCAAATCTGTCGTTTACAAACTTCAAATTTATTCATTTTGAATAATCTTATCGGGGAAGTTGTTGCTTTAGTGTGATCTTAGCAACGCATTATACATAATTGATCTCAGACAGTAAGAAATCATTTTTGACGAATAAACAGATCTAATTCAATCCACACTTTCCTTCTTATTACATTTTTTTCTGAAACAGGCACTTTTGTATGGACCTTACATCATAGGGTGGGGGCACGGGTAAAAACGAAACAGAAAAGGAAACGCTCTGAAATAAAAACAGATTTGCTTAGAAACTTTTATGCCTCGTCCATCATGTGGGGCTTGATGTAATTAATAGAATTTGGTGAAGGAAAGTAATGGATTCCTGTCTATGATCTAAAGCGGAAATAATACGTGCACGGAATGAGAGCTATGGAGATGATATTGAATGGGACTATTGTGGCGTACCTAGTGCAAACATTACAGACGGACTTGAAACCTACTGCAGATTGCGAGATTCTAAACCCATTACTTCATGTATCTTTCCTCTGACTATGCCGAACATTGCATGCTCCAAAAAAACGAGTTGTGACAAATGCGAGTTATTATGGATTAGGATTGAGTTCACAAGCTTTCGTCGATATCTAGTAAATGAATAACACGCTTGAAATTACATAAAATAACATAAAGTTTCTCACTGTGCATCGAATACATTTTAACCAATCAAAGATTGACCCTGCATAGCAAAAAGTAGAATGTTCTTGATTCCGTATGGATATAAAATCAATTACAACTTTAATTCAAGGCAAAATGGTCAATTGGTGACCTGAATAGTTCTATTACCGTTAGAGCTTCGCCCCTCAGGAAATAAAACTAGGCCACCTCGTGACCATAGAGTTTGAACTACGGCCTATCATGGCATTTTGATAATGACACTGCTTTGGTAATTCATTGCTTTTTGTATTCATTCTATAACAGCTAACACTAATGGGACAAAAATAAACATCATTCTTAGAGTTCATTGAGCATTACGGAGTTAACAATATTACCCGCCAACAGGCTCTAATTTCAAAGCAGACAAACCTAAGCAAATTTATCACTAAATTACTCTTATCTTAACACCAAAATCACTATCAGATGAATCCGAACACTGGGATAGTATTAG
>JAMKCH010009590.1:0-32500 GCA_023653785.1 Ophioderma brevispina | reverse complement strand
ATGCCGTATGCATTAGTTGCAGTATGCGCAGGACGGAATCAATGGCAACTCTTTTGTATACTTGGACTTCTATAGGAAACACTCCTACCCAGTTTGGATTGGCGTGCCTCGTTCGCGATCAAAAAATAAACTTTGGGGTTCTTCTATGAGTTCAATAATTGTTGACCTATATCTCATCATTTTTATTGAAAACAGAAACTACTTTGACAAAACTCACGGTGGATATTTTTGCTTGGTAAGGCTGTGTGACTAACATTTTGTGCAGAACCAAGATCCCTAACTTATTGCGGACCTCATTTCTATTTCAAGTACCACAGGGTCTTTTAGAAAAATACAAAGACGGGGGTCTGGCGACCTATGCTAACAACACCGTAAAGGGAAAAGACCATGGGTTACGCGGCAAGTTCTGTAAGTTAAGTTTGTTTCTGCCCGAAGATTTAGTCAACAGTCTGCCACAACTTCCCAACCTTCCTTTCAACATTAATTTTATTTGTTCATTTATGTTCTTTTCGAAAAAAGTTATGCAATATATGGCAAAGTGTATTGAACGCACATATAAAGCCAAGATTTATTTATTCTTAAAGGGACAGAGTATCTTGTGCTTTGCGCTCAGGAAAAAAAAAATAGCTCAATCTTAATCTGGTTATGATGCACCTGAATTCCCTTTTTTTCCTGGAAGTACAAAGTGCCATTGTTATTCCCATAATACAGGTTGAAAGTAATTTGGAGTGCTTTAATCCTCATGCCTCTGCATACCGAGCGGATTTACTTGATCTCAACACTGCATTATTTGCTCGGTCAATGGCTGCATGATGTATATCTCCTGGTCACTGATATTTAGGAATAGAAAGTGGGATGATGAAACATTTTATTCATTTTCAATCAATGTGCAACTTTTGCACTTGACATCCCCCAGAGTATGTAAATGTATAATTCGACAATATTAATTGCGCAGAAATCAGTTACTTCGCCGATATGCGTAACCAATGTCCTTATGGCAAGCATCTTTCTCTCTTGATCCCTGGATAAAATAATATATTTGAAGGTTTGCTTTTAACAAAATATAAACACCAACCGAAGGCTTTAAGTGGCCGTGGCTTAGTGGATACTGCATTAGACCCTCTCTCTCAAAAGCACGAAGGTGTCGATTTCCGACAAGGAATTGATAAATTTACTCCGAGTACGTAACATGTTTAAACAGTCGTTGAGGAATATACTAACAGATACTGAGTAAAAGCAAAGAGATTTTTTTTTTGTCCTCACGTAATTATCTTTATTTAATTATTTACCTTCTGTTTGATAAAATTTTTTAAAAGTGTTTTATTATTTTTTCTGATGGGAAGTGTGAATTGGGGGGGGCAAAATTTTTGTAACCAAGTCACAATCATACATTTTTGGATTTTTTTGTAACACTGGTTAACAAACATTTTTTATAGAATTTTCGAAACATTTTGAACGTTCAACACAACATTTTGTGTTTGTTGGGATCGCTCGGTGACGGTTCAGTCATCCTTGGTAATTCCTTTCAGGTGCTCCGATTTTTTATATTTTTATGAAACTAAGTTCAAATTTGTTTGTGTGTCATATCTTATAACATGAAAATGTAGATTTGCTTTGCTCTGCATTTGACATTTTAGTATGTAAATTAGATGGTAAATATTAATGACCACATAGGATATGTAGACCATTTAACATTTTGACCTCTAATAACGTGACAAAATGGTGAATGATTGTGCTCGGGATATCTGAAGAACTGGGACATTTTTGGAAAAAGAATCGGAGGGCATTCTGAAAATGTTACCTACCCAGGATAGACGCTTGTAATCTTTCTTGTGTGATTGGCCTTATGAACTCTGAGCACTTAATACCGCCACAGATAGGCAATCACTATACCTTTTTTAATCCTTAGGATATGGCTAAAATGTTAGTATGATTTGCAGTATCATTATACAGACATTACTTTATTATTTTCCACCGCGCGTACAAACCAGCCTGCCCATGCAAATACATGTTTCTCTCCCCCACTACTTATATATAATTACTTCTAGACACTTTAGATATGTTTATTCGCTCATCATTTCGATGAAAAAGTCAAGATGTTAAACGATGAACATGGGCAGGCAGTCCAGGCAATAATTCAAGTAGGGGCGTCCAAAAAAAAAAGAAATTGAAACATGTGTCGGCATATTGGGAACAAAATAATAATTAATTAGAGGAAAAACGACAATATATTTTCAAAGTCGCATCATAATTCTTACGAGCATATATCAGTACTGTTACAATGTTCTTAAAACGTTATATTTTGACTTGCAGCGCGTGCGGGTCTATAACCCCGTGTCTGCTGTGTGGCGACTGAGTGTCTTAACACAACCTATCTGTCGTATGTGTTGCTCCATATGAGTGCTGTACGCACATTTGATTTCAGCATTTTTCTAGCCCTAAATGGACGCGTCGTCTACAAGTTCGTTTATTCTGTTTATTTTAATCCTAGGTTTGTTGGAGCGTTTTTTTGTTTTGCGCAGGGGCTTATGCCATGCGGCTGGCCTGTGGACCTTCGCTGATAGTTCCTCTGACGCGTTGCCCTCTGGTGGAGAGTTTCCTTACCTGGAGGGTCGGTGTTCTGGGGTTTGTCCTTGTGTTTTGGGCCATTGGCCAGCCGTCTGGCGTAGGCCGCAAGGTGCTTCTTCCTCTGTGCGTACTCTCTTTTATGTTCTCTCAAATATGTTACTTTGGTGTCTTTTGAATATTTTTATATGTATGTATACATTGTTTTTATTGTATTTTAATGTTGGCCTTTGGGCCACCTGGGCCCCAAGGGAGAACAATCCATTGCTTGATTGGTTGACCAGGTAAAATAAGAATGAAATAAATAATAAATAAATAAAGTGTTTTGTGTTTCATCTTTGTTTTCCTTTTCGAAAAAATTATGCAATAGCATGGGCACATTTATTTGAACGCACAGTAGAAGCCTAAGATTTATTTATTCGTAAAGAGAACGAGTATCTTGTGCTTTGCGTCATTAAAAAAAAATAGCTCAATCTTAATCTTGTGATGAGCACCTGAAAATTCTGTTTTTTCTGGAAGTACGTGCCATTGTTATTACCCTACATTTGAAAAGTAATTTGTAGCGGACGGGGGCTGGGCTTTTCTCTGGGGGGGGGGGGGGTGGGGGGGTGGGGGGGGGGGGGGCATACCGAGTCGGATTTCCTTATATCAACACTGCTATTATTTGCCTCGAGTCAATTCTGCATGATGTATATCTAGTGGTCACTGATATTTAGGTATAGAAATTGTGATGACATTTTATTCATTTTCAATCAAATTTCAACTTTTGGCACTTGACATCCCCCAGAGTAATTTAAAGGTAAGAATTAGACAAGTATTAACTGCGGTCAGAATCATTACGTCGCCGAAATGCCGAAACCATGTCCTTATCCAAGCAACTTTCTCTCTTTGATCCCATGGAGTAAAATAATATATTGTAGGTGCTTTTTAAAAAGATAAACACCAAACGGAGGCGGGTAAGTAGCCGTGGCTTAGTGGATACTGCATTAGACCCTCCTCTCAAAAGCCACAAGTGCGATTCCCGACAAGGTCGTGATAAATTTACTCCGATTACGTAACATGTGTTCCTTCGTATGAGGCATATACTAACAGATACTGAGTAACACAAGAAGATGTAGTTTTTTTCTCACGATAATTATCTTTATTTAATTATTTACATGTATTTGTTGGATAAAATGTTTTTAAAATATCTTGGTAACATCTGAGAGAAGGTTTTGCAAAATGTTTTTTTGATAACCAAGTCACAATCATACATTTTGATGTTTTTAAACATTGTTTACAAACATTTTTATGGAATTTTTCAGAAACATTTTTAAAAGTTTCATAGGGGAAAACCAAAAAAAAACACATTTTTTTTGTGTTTGGATATGCTCGTGACGGTTCAAGGTCATCCTTGGGTAGGATTCCTTTCATAGTGCTCCGATTTTTACGAAACGAGTATCAGTTTTTTGTGGTATCTTTAAAGACAAAAATGTATGGTTTGCTCTGCATTTGACATTTAGTCATGTAAATTAGATGGTAAATATTAATGACCTCTAGGATATATAGACCATTGTAACATTTTGACCTCTAATAACGTGACAAAATGGTGAAATGAGTGCTCTGGGAATATATGAAGAACTTGGGACCATTTTGAAAAGAATCGGAGCATTCTGAAAATGTTACCCCAGGATGACCTTTAATCCTTATTGCCTTATAACTATTACACTTATAACCCACAGAAAGGGCAAACTATACCTTTTTAATCCTTAGGATATGGCTAAAATGTTGGTATAGATTTCAGTACAATTATACCTACTTTATATTTTCCCCCGCACAAACCTTGCCTCCCTGCAAATACATGTTTCCCACTACTTATATATAAGTACTTCTAGACTTTAGATATGTTATTCTCTCATCATTTCTATGAAAAAGTCAAGATGTTAAAAACGATGAAAACATGCAGCATTCCAGCAATATTCAAGATGGCGTCCAAAAAAAAAATAAAATTGAAATGCGGCATATTGGGACAAAATAATCATTAATTAGAGGAAAAACACACATATATTTTCAAAGGCCATCATAAATTCTTACCGAGCATTATACACTGTTAAAAATGTTCTTAAAACGTAGTTTTGACTTTCAGCCGGTGCGGTGTCATATAATACCGTGTCCGTGCGACTGAGTGTCCTACCACCCATCTGTCTATTGTGTTCTCCATTGAGTGCTGTACGCATCTCGTCTACAAGGTCACGGTTTATTCTGTACATGTTGCTATGGTAGCTAAGACGCTCTCTCATGGGGGACACTCAGTTTCTTTACACCGTGACTCGAAACGTGCAAATAACTGTACAAAAGGACTCGTCATTTTAACTATTGTGAGTCCCAGTTGCCAGTCAAAACGCCGTTATTTTATTGCACATTTAACAGTGTATTGCTCCAGATCCAAGACGGCTGCCAAATGTCTTTAAAAGTTCCACCAAAATGGCAAAATCGTGAGTAAATTCAAAGTTTGACTAGAAATAATAATTGTATGGAAGAAACGACGCAATTTTATTTTATGGACAGTGTAAACTCTTGTCAGGCAAATATTTGATATCATCTTTCCTTAATTCCAAGATGTCAGCCAATATGGACGTCTTCAAATTTCGTTAAAATCTACAATTTACCATCTGGATATATTTAGTTATATTATCCAGAAATCACGATAAGGTACAAATCTAGGTATGAAATAATATGACCTTGACAATTAGAAACTCATGTCTGGTATACTTTGGTTTGTTACATACTTAAAATGGAAAATTATGGCAAATGCCTTCCGTTTAAGTTCTTTAAACCTACCAAATTGTCATGTTTTTGTTATTACTTGACCAACATCTTGAAACTTAAGTGTGATAAAAATAAAGTATTAGTAATCTAGTGATCCAACACATGTAACATACGCCAATGTATACTTTTATAATAATTTCTGGATGATACATAACTAATATAATACAGACATATGGCAAATTGTAAGTTTTGAAAAGTCTGAAACGGCAGACGTACTGGTCACCGTATGGGATTTTTCTACTATTATCAAAACTGAAATGCCAGACGCGAGTTTTTAAGGGTCAAGGACATAATCTTACACTTTATTATACACATTTTGTAATGTTTTGGGTGATATAACCAAATAAATTACATAATACTCTAGTAATTTTAATGTTTTATCTTTAAATGCGCCCGTTTGGACGCCACGTTGAATTTGAAGACGCTATCAAGATGGGAATGCCAAATAAGAGTCTGTAACAGTCAAAGAAATATATCCCACCCTTTCAGTTAAACCATCATAGTACTTGAGCGTTTTTTTCTATGATGTTCTAATGTATGTTGGAATCCAAAAAAAATAGACAAACAATAAAAAATTAAAGGAATTTTATATAATAATATTTACTAATTCTCACAATTTATTCTTTAGTCGTTCTTTTAAATTAAAAATAATGTTAATTGTTTCAAAAATCATCTTTAGCTCACAAATTGGGACCATATTTTTGATGAAAGTTCGCCCACTGAGGCATATAATAAGTTCTTGGATAAGATCATGGTCCATTACAATACTTGATTTCCCCTCAAACGTGTAACAAAGTCTTATTCCCGTTGTATTCCTCGTAAGCCCTGGATCACACAGGCTATCTTGATTCTATTCATCACAAAGATAACTGTATCGTAAATATAGATCCTCACAAACTGTATCCAATAAACTTGCTCTTGTTATAAAGGAATCACTTAACAACCGTTATTTGTGCCGCTAAGAAAAGCTATTATTCTGATTTACTTGCTGATCATAGAAATCATAATTTGAACTATTTAGGCAGATCCCGGAAACATCAGTTGCCCGATACATTTGATATTGAGGGCGATCCAACCACAAACCCTCATAAAATTTTAACAATTTTAACAATTTTTTCATTAACATCGGTTCAAATTCCTCCTTGTAACGCAAGTTTTAATGATAATTTAGCCAGTATTCCATCTCTTATCTTCAATAGTGATAAAATTATCCAAATTTGTTCCACTTTCAAATCCGGTTCAAGTCCTGGTTATGATAAAATCAAACCCGAAATTGTTAAAGCGGTTATTTTATAATTTTATCACCTTTCCTCCAGCTCATGTTATTTCAAAAGTTATCCAATTTTCAATCCGGTGAAACAAATCAGTTTAATAATTACCGTCCTATATCTGTTCTCCCTATTTTTCTAAGATCTTTGAGCGTATAATTCACAAAAGACTTGTTCGGTTCAATTTACTTCATAAAAGTCAGTTTGGTTTCAGAACAACTACTCCTTGAATCCTACAACAAGATCGTATCTGTTCTTGATAAAGGCATGCACACTATAGGCTTATTTTTGAACCTCTGAAAGACATTTGACACGATTATTATGTTTTCCGTGGGAATACCTTCGAGTGGAAAGTTACCTAACTGACAGAAATCAATTTGTTACTTACAACAACAACAATTGTAAAGCATCCATGCATTATGTTCCATACGGTGTTCCACAAGGATCGGTCCTAGGTCCTTTACATTTTATATTTGTGAATGATATTTCTTTTTCCTCTGATATTTTATAATTTTATATTTATGCTGAAGACACCAATGCAATCGTTTCAAACTCCAATCTTATAACGCACTTGTTAACTCCGTTAATAATGAATTGCTGAACATTTGCAAGTGGTTTAGAGCGAATAAATGATCTCTTAATATTGGAAAGACCACCTATATGATGTTCACAAATCGGCATAGTAATAGAGTTATCTTGAATTAAATATCCTTATAAATGGTGTAAAGATTCCAATGTTTCTCAATACAAAGTTTCTGGGGAATTAATTTTGATGATTCTTCGACTTGGGTTAATCATTCTCGTCATATTACAAACATTGTTTCCAAGTTCAGCGGTATTCTTTTCCGCCTGAAAAAATTCCTTGTAACAGTTTATTCTCTTTATATAATACTTTAATCCTTCCAAACCTGCTTTATTGTAATTTAAGTTTGGCTGCTTCTAATGCACAGTGGCTTGCCCATTTTCCCCCATTATTTAAAAATCTCAATACTTTGACCATTTATGATCTTCATAATTAAAGGTTTATTGTACAATTAAACAACCTGCCCGACAATTTTGACAATTATTTGATAAAAAGTGGTGCTATTCATGGTTATCATACTTGTCATCATAGTCTATAGCCGAGTCAAATCTGGGAATCTCTGCGACCACTCGATGGCATGTCCCATTCCAACAACACGGTTAGGGCAGAGCAGTGCAGTAAATAAGAAGAATGAGGTAAGATCTTGAATTTTCTAATAATTAAAACTAATCTTTCAATATCAGAACTGACCTTTGCCGCAAGAACAAAATAAACCATAATCAAAAGAATGTGTTTGGAGCATGTGTATTGTCTAAAGACTTCTGAAACAGTAACAATCCGTGGATAAAATGAAAAGTGGTACAAAAATTCAATCGGCCATAACTCGGTCAATATGTGTCCTTTTGGAAAGATTTTTCGGTGTCGTCGGAAACTTAACGAAATGAACTTTTAAGATTTTTTTTTATTGATTTGCATGGTTTACTTTTTTCTCATCGTGAAATAGAGGGTGCTTTGAGGTTTTATTTTTTTAGACACCCAGTAGGTTCAAATCCTGGTCGCACCACTTTATTAATCCGCGGATTTAGAATTTTTATTATTATTATTACATTATTATTATTATTATTAGTGTTATTATTATTATTATTATTAATTTTGATATTTAAAAAGTTCGAATATTTGTTTATTGATAGATTAAATTTGAAATAGGGAAAATAGTTTTAAAAAGTGATTAACATGTGAATATATTAAAATATTGATTTTTATAATATTAAAAACAGTGTGAAAAGATAAACACTACTGTTGATTTGTATACAGTGGTTAATATTGTATGTTAAAATATTTAAAACTATTTGAAAATCGTGTCACCATATGTTGAAAATCTGTTTATTTCATAGAATTAGCTTGTACTTTGCCAGAATAATCTTGTATTTCCTCTGTGAGAGTTTTATTAAATGAGATAGAAGCATGGCCAAAGTTGCCATTTTTCCATAGTCTACTCTGTGTGAGTTAGTATTGCAGAAAACGTCCTAGACTGTTATGTTTCCCCCCTCAAATTAAAAAATCGCATTTGTACAGCAATTGATGGCAATTTACCCAATCGCCCTCGATTGGTCCACTATCAGCTGTACCGCCGCCTATTGAGCATCTCGAGCTGGTCATGTAGGTGCACTTTCGCCACTAAAATATTTTGTTATCATATGTTGAAAATCGTTTATTTTGGTAGAATTGGCTTGTACTTTGGCTCGATATTCTTGTATTTTTCTCTGTGATGAGTTCTAAATGTTATAGAAACCGCCAAAGTTGCCTTTTTTCCATATCCTACTGTTTGTGAGTTAGTTATTGCACAGGTGCAACCACCAACCTTTAGAAAAACATTGGCATGTTTAAACCATTAAAAACGCCAAAATGTTCAGATTTTCCCCTCCCCGCTGCTAAAACCCTTTTTGGGTGGGCCAAATTATTTAAGCGGCACTAGGCACATTTTTCACAAAATATGAAACGTCTTCAATTTGCTCTCACATGATAGTCTAGGGCATTGAAATAGAAGATTATTTTATTACATAAAAAATAACAACCCCCCAAACGAGATAGTGGACATTGGGATATGAGGATAAAGGACTCCAGGTAATTTTTAAGGCCAACTTTAATGTTTTTCACATAACTTTTAATCAACAAATGTGTATATTACATGAATATTTTTGACTCGTACTTCACTGATAATTAAACCACAAAGGTTATAGACCTCGATCAAACAGTGTGCCTAGCGTGGGAAACATGCATACGGCGTGCGTGTTATGTGTTAAACGCCATTTCGGTCGTCTGCTGAATTTAACGTCGCCGGTGACGTTAAATTTAAAACGTCTGGTTACCCATAAGGAAGCTGCATTTGGTATAATAACCAAGAATGGGTGAAAATTCTAACGGGGAAAATGAAAATCAAGGAAAGATGGAGGGGATTATTTTAACCATCCTGCTCATTGTATAGACTGATAGTGATATACTTGAGCCAGTGGCAGCGCCAGACCTCTTTTCTGGGTGGTGGGGGGGGCGCAAAAGGAAATTCGGGGTGGGGGAAAGTTTAACAATGTGAGAATTTTAACCAATTTTGGAAATTTCAAAAAATAAAAAATTTCCCCAAATTTGGTGATTTGTGGCCCCAAATCGCTGATTTTTGCTCCAACAAAATCACGTCATTTTTCTTCGGCGGCGGGGGTGGGTTTGGGGGTTGGGGGTGGGTGGTAGCAGAACAATCGGGGGATGCCCCTAGCCCCCGTGGCGCCGAGGACACTGCTTTTGATCATGCAATGAAGGGCTGGAGAAGATCTAGAGAAGATACTCCTGGTCAGCTCATTGATTGATAGTATGCAGTTTGGCTTCAGTCCAGGCCAAGGGATAAACAGATGCCTGTATCTAAGCAGCTGCAAGAAAGGCACCATGAACCAACAGGGAATGTTTTTCATCTTTTGGACTTAGCGAAGGCATATGAGATTGATCACAGACACCTGGAAATTGGCGCATGAGGAAGCCAGAATAGGTTTAGGGGCAAGATATTTGCAAAAGGGAATTTAATATCAAGTTGATCTGCAACAGGGGTCGTATCTGAGCCCATTCATTTCAAACCCATACTTGATATTCATCAGTAAATAGTTAATAGGGTGTTACTTGCACTGTTAAAAATATAACCGTAAACAAACAGGCAATTTGACTGGCAGCTTGGATTCACTTACATGCGAACGTAAAATAACTGGAGACGTAAAAAAATACGAAACCATTGCAGGCAACGTAAAAAAAACGGCGTAAAATCTCAGCTTCACGTTATTGTTGGTTTTGAGTGTTGAAACAATACTAAGAATTAAAACGTTATTTCAATCCTCAGACCAAATTTTCACGTTGTATATGGCATCATACAAACGTTGTGTATTTACGGTTACCACGTGGTTGTAAAAAAAAAGTTATATTTCAGGCAAACAATTTTGAAAATAACAAAGGCAAAGAACAAAGGGAAACGTGAAGAAATAAAGAATTTTTTATTTTTTTTACATTTTACACATTGTTTTATATGGTAAGTACACATTCTATGTCACCAATTTACTTAATCATCATAGGAATAAAACTTAGACATATACCTTACATAGATTCGAACCAGGGATTAAAGATTAAAAGTCCTAAACGTTATCCACTACACTATAGGCAGGGGACCCACGGCCTAAACTTGGAGGACCGGCTCGAAAGATATACGATTTTTGAGTTCAGATTTTTTAACACCATGTTTGGGATATATAAAAAGTGCTGTTGTAACATCTGAATTTCTTGTCCAGCAACTGTGTACTGGCCTGTTTTAGATCTATGGTCACGCACCTGAAATTTGGGTCAATTTTTTAAGGGTAGGGTAACAAATTCAGGATGATTGCTTATGTTACCTTACGAAAGGCGGACAAGTGGTAATAAAATGGGTGCTAATATAACGTAAAACATTATTTTGTAACTTTTTTTCCTTATTTCACCTAACCATTTCATAAACAAGGGTCAAAGTCAAAACACACTCTTTTCCCTACTGAATTTTATTTACAGTTAGTAATATCTACAAACAAAACATGTTTGACAAGTTACTTTTCCTAATGTTTTGAAACTGAAGATGAGTTTCGATCTGTTATTAGTTTTATACAATCTATAATTGAGTTATAGGTCCCATGTTGTTTATTTTATAAGGGAGTGATCATTATTACGCGGGGGGGGGTTAGGGGGGAGGAATGGAGGATTTCAACGTGTTTTCGTCGAAAATTTTCCGAGTTCCCTTCGCTTCCGTTAAAAAAAATGTTGGCATTCCCTTTGATTATGAGATTTTCCATTAAAAAGTTCACGTTCCCCACTCTCTTTTGAATATGTTCATATTTGCACCTCTTGCTTACGATTTCCCCGACATATAAATAATGCCCCTCTTATAAAGTTCCCGCCACTGCTAGGGAGTCCGTTGGCGTTTTTATTAATTTTAAGGTAATGAACTGTAAGCATTGTGGGTTCAGGATTTTTTGCATTACAAACATACCATAGAAATTATTTGTCCAATCTAGGCTCAATATTTGCAGGTTCCTGTCTGTGGAACTATAGCGTCAGAGGGGGGAGATGGTGTCTCTCAAATAAAAAAGGCAAAAATAAACCCCCTCCTCCCCCCAAAAAATGATTAAAAGTGACTCCTGCCACATGAAAGGGTCCTAAAAAATGTGCACCTATTTTCTAAAATTTCCCCCTAAAAAATCTGCCACAATCTGAAAAATCACCCCTAAAAATCCTGGCTACGAGCCTTGTGAGAGTGCTTGACCCATTTACACATCCTATCTACGAGTGCAAGTTGATTAAAACTCGCAAAGTCGCTAATTGCTGTGGCAATCCTGAGCACAATGCATTCTTGCAAAAATATGTACAAATATGCACACATTAAAACCCAAAATTATTGCTCTTGGGGGTACTAGCAGGGCCGTACGCAGGATTTATTGGGGGGGGGGGTGCGGAACTTCGAAAAAGTGGACCTTTTTTGCTAAAAGTGGACCTAACCCCCCTAAAAACGTCCTTTTTGGGACTTTTTGAACATTTAATCACCACAAGTGGACTTTTTGGTCAACATTTCTCTAAATTTTTTACCTTTTTATCCAAAAAAAATCAGCAAAAGTGGACCTTTTGCCCCTTTTGTGGAATTTGGGTGCCCTGCGAACGGGCCTGACTGTAAGTACCGTTTTACTGCCAAAAGCACAGCACAGTATAGGTGAAAGTGGAGTAATATGGACCTTCTTCTTCTTGCGTATAAGGCAGCAGCTAAATATGTTGGATCCGGTGGAGCCAGCTCACTTTTGATTGGTTGGGGTTTGAGAAGTGGACGAAAGGTAGGGCACTCATTGAACCACATTGGCAGGCTGGAGATGGTCGCAGCCCCCATCGGTGCATATTGCTGTTGAAACGACCGCCTCCTGTGCGAATCCGGTTTAAGGTGACCCATTCCTTACGTGGAAGATTACAACTAGGTGGGAATTCTGTCATAGGTGTAATCGTGAGTTGGTCTGGTCTTGGAGTATCCAGACAGGCAGTGTTCCATGTCTGTACGATGTTGAATGTGGAGCTGGAGAGTGTAGTAGCGTGTCGATAGAAAGGTCAACGAGAGCGCAGTCTCTGTCTGCCGAGCTGGTGCCATTCTTTGGCAGTGAATATGCAGCAGGTGCTTGTCCAACAGTGCCTTATTCACCAGCTTATGTGTGTGATGTTCTCTCCGAAGCACTTCAAGTGCAATGCCTAAAAGCCAGTAATGGTCCTCATGTTCTCGTTGAGTACTGTGTCCAGCTTGTTTGTGTGAGAGCTATTGTACCATGCTGGGCGGCATATTCAGCAGCTCTGTAGACCAGAGCCAGGGCGGTGGTGCGTAGAGTCATTGGGCTGGCACCCCATGGAGATCCAGCAAGGCGGCACAGGAGGTTATTCTTCGAAGATACCTTTGCGCATACTGACTCGAGGTGCTGCCGATCAAGCTTCACTCCTAGATAGATTGGTGTAGGATTGTATGGCAGAGGCGCTCCGTTGAGGTTGATTTGAAGCTGGCTATGAGCCTCTTTGGTGTTGAGATGGATGCAGTAGCGGTGATCTTGGTTTCACTCAGCTTAAGTCTCCAGGTCTTGAGATATGTTGCAAGTAGGGCCATATCTGCAGTAAGTGTACTTTCTGCTTCTGTCCAGCTTCTGTCCTAGTGAAGAAGGGCAAGATCGTAGATGTAGCCATATTGTCTAGATGTTGTTTTAGGTAAATCACTGATATACAAGTTGAACAGCAAGGGAGCCAGTACAGCTCCTTGTGGTACGTTACTAACTACTCCGTTCCTCATACGGCGCAGACGACTGCTCTGCCCATCACTGGTCTAAAGAACAAAACTAAGCATGTTACATATGATTTGTACAAGGTGACTATCCGGGATGGTCCTGAGAAGCTTGAGTGTCAAGCCCTGGTGCCACACGGTGTCATATGCTGCAGTAAGGTCAACCAAGATGGCGCCTGCCTTACGACTCTTTTCAAAGCTTTCCTCAATATCATTTTGTGAGTTTTACAATCTGGTGGACAGTGCTCCGGCCACGGCGAAATCCTACTTGTTCATCAGGCAGATGGGGTCCGACAACTGGCTGGCCAGGATCACCCTCTCAAGGAGGTTGAAGGAAACGCACAGTAGTGATATTTGACGGTAGTTCTTAGGGTTGCCGACCGGCTGTTTGGTTTGGGGAGTGGGATGTATACGGCCCTACTACGATCTTGGGTAAGGAGTGGTTGGTAAGGCGCATGTGTAGAACTTTTCTGGGGCGCCATTCCAAGACATGCGTGGGCCATCAGGCCTCAGGAACTCCGCTGGTATCTTATCAGGCCCCTGGGCCTTTTCCACTCTTTATGGTGGGCTTGAAGCAGAGGTGAGCTCATCTAGCGAGAAGGTTTTTGAAGAGTGAACCTCCACGCCGGGGACATCGACGAAGTTTGGTGGAACTCTTTTTAACCACGATTGTTTATCCTTATAATGTCCCTTAGAAAGCGACCATTTCGAGGACTTGCTCACGGACCACTCTCCTCCCAAAGCTCACGGCGTTTCCTGTCCAACAGTTTGTCAGATCTGAGCTGGATACATGTTGGGCTTTTCTTTCCCGGGTTTCAGAATTCACGAACTCAAGTTGTAAAGAGCATCGCCTTCCTCATCCTAGGATGGGGTATAGCTACGACTACAGCCACGTGGGATGTCTTCTTTGCTATCTTAATAAAGAGTTTACATAGTGCCGTGTAAGAATTGTCCAGATGGGAGGAGGTTGGTGTCGGGAGTTTGGCACTACTGAATCCACCAGGTTCTTAAACTGGTACCAGTCTACCTTGCGGAAGTTTCCCCTTTTCACTGGCTTTGTTGTACAGACTTAGCGAGGCTCTCCTGAGCGATGCGTGATGGTTTATGTTGAGACTTCGGAAAGCGGTCGAGAACAGTACGGTGAACATAAATGGCGTCCTTATTACAAATGCAAGGTCGGGAGTTTTGGTTGTGTATTCCACCTTCCAGAGTACTGTCTGGTTGTTTTGGGGTCGTACAAAAGTTTTTACGCTGGAATTTGAAGCCGCCCAGTCCTCTAGGTTGGCTCCGTCAGGGTTGGTATCCCTGTAGCCCCCCCCCCAGGTAAGTGCTATGACTGTTTGAGTCACCACTCGTAGATGCAAGGTTCACCTATGAGTCTGGTAGAGAAACTGCTTGAAGCCGGGAGTTATGGTGGCTTGTAGACATTAATGATGTGGACATCTACAATTTGGGGGGGTCGTTGCCCATTCCAGGTGGAGTCTGCAGTGGAAGTTTCATATGTGTTTCCATTGAGCTGTGTTTTTCTAATAAAGGTGGCAATCCGCGTGGATAGCGCTCTCCATGTGTACAGCTAGAGTATGCCACACATTTCAGGATGGAACTGATTTTTTGGTTCATGAAGTGGACCGTTTACAATATCGTAATTTCCATCCATTTTCCTTCTTTAATTTTTTTTTTAAAAGTGTTTCAAATTGCCACATTCATCATGAACAATGCATTTTAAATGAGTCGAACAAGCTAGGTCTTGTTGGTGTTTTAGATGGCTTCCCAAATCAAACAGCAAAACATTTTTGGAGGCCATCTCTAAATCACCAGCAACATTTGGAAGGCCATCTCTAAATGTGAAAAAACACTGACCCTCTACACATGGATACCGGGCTGGCGCACCATTGAATAGTCACCGATTGAACCACAGGAGTTCCTTTTGCCCTCCGCATATGGGCTTCAACTTTTAATTGTCGAAGTTAATGGAATTCTGTATAACAATGAACCTCCTGTGTGGAATCTGTGCACCAGCAGGGGTATACATTATTTCCCGCATATTGATGGACCAAACAAAAAAGGGCAAAAGCAACTTCTGTGGTTTCACTCGGCGACTCTGGCCCACTGGTTATAATTAAATGCAAAACTGGCCAGGGTCGAAAGGGCTGAAATGCGTTGTCTGGTCTGAGACCGTTTAATAATATTACCTACACTATGCATTTTAGAGACCATGTGGGTATTTTTTAAGTTGGGAAAAAATGACTGATTGGGTGGCTTTAATGAGCCCTCAGAATTATTTAGTTTGTCTTTTTCTTTAAAAGGTGTTTTGTCACACTGTTGTATCCTTCATTTACATGGCGTTTTATATCGCTTTCTATTTTGCCGATGCTCTATAAATAAAAGATTCACAACAGATCTATTTCGTGATATTTTCATTGTTCATAAGTAAGCCATTTTTTAGCATGTATTGAAAAAGGATGGAATTTTGTGTCGTATCTTTGCAATACGCCCCCCATTATTTGAATTTTCACATCCGCCTTTTATAACTTTGTAGTCTTCATTACGAGGGCCGTACTTTGCGGTGTTAAATTTAAGTTATGTTACTATTTAACTATTAATATATTCTTGTTCTTTTATGACACTTTCATATGTAAGACAGAAAGGGATTTTCAATAGCGATTTTCTCAGATGAATATAGTATGTAATGTTGGCGACTTTGTGCATAGATCATAACAAAGTTCTCGCCGTAGAATCCTGAATCATCTACAGTTTAAACAACTGCCACCGTATCAAAAGAAAAACTATCAAAAGAAGTTACACTTTTCCTCCCTTTGCTTGAATTCATAAAAGTCGTATATATTGTTCTCTGAGTTAATCGAGACTACTTATCAATGTTTTACTGATGAATTTTTGGTTTATAATTCATGAATACAACCTAAACGCTTTAAAGGGTTTCAATAGATGTTGTATCTCACGAAGCATGATACAACTTAAATATGTTTCTGTGCCGGATATTAATTCATGTAAATTACCAGACTTTAAGAATATACCAGAGACTTATTCCAATTTGAGGCGACCCAAATATCACTTTATGAATCCATTTATAAAAAGAAACCTAAGTGTTTGAAATTATTCTAATTTGGTGTATTTGGATTCTTTAGTAAACATTTGGAGATTATATTTTTATGTACCGAGACCGCTAATAACTTAAAAAATAAGTCCTTATAAAGCATAAAATATAGGCTAACCAAAGCTCCCCATCGGTACCACATATCATATCCATCCATCTTGAAAGGTATTTTTTTGGGAACAAATACCAATCATCGTTTTTCCTGTAGATTCCTTATGACAATCATCCTTTTATCATCAAAATTTAGAGAAAATGGTAGGAAAGATGTCAGAATCCTGAATCAATCACAGCCAAACCTCAAAATTCACTACACTACAGAAATATCACACGTTAAACATTGTCCAGTGCTTGGGTTACGAAAACTACATGTTGTATGCACAACTCTCATAATTGTGTGTTTGCCAAACAATAGCTTTGGCTTCGCAAAAAAAAATAACTTAGAAAAGATTTGGATTGTTTGTGGGCATTTACATGCTATTTATAATTTTGACAATTTTCACACTAAACGTTAGTATTTCGCGTACGTGCTATTTTGTTTTTCGGGTTGGGAACAAATTTCCTTGAACCCTGGTTTCTTTTCTCCATACCCTCTCCCGCTGCCACTGCATATCAAAATTATTACGAATCATTGCCATCTGAAGTAATCCTCTAGTGTTCTATTGTTCCCATTGTTATCAAAAGATCTAGTAGCAGCCCCGTCTTGGTCCAGGTAATTAACGCGCTCCCGCCCCACCGATTGGGATCCCGTTTGGAACTACAGTTCAAAAAGACTGAATTAAAAGTAAAATGCTAAACATTTTAATAGAATATCTTGTTTTAAAGACAAACTTGTTGTAAGAAGTCACGTGTGAACTCTCTTTTTTTAATTAAAATCATAAAAAGACAAAAAAGAACGGAAGTACAAGTAAAATAAAACAACATTTTAAAGTGAATATCTTTTTTAAGAAAAACTTGATTTAATAAATTTCCACTTTCTCTTTTTTTAATTACAATCATCAAAAGATTTTTAAAAAAGGGGACTGAATTAAATTAAAATGCTCAAAAAGTGTGACTTTCATTATTAGACTTTTAATAAAATACTGAAGGTAAACCTTTTAAAAGAATATCTTGTTTAAAGGGGGAAAACTTGTTTACAATCAAACTATATTAAAGAATAACGATTCATGCCAATGTTTTTTTTATATTCAGAAGTTAAAAAGTAAGGCATTTCCTCATTTTCCTTTTTTTAAATCAAAAACAAAAGTCTGAAGTCAAATTAAAATGTTTACAAAACATTTTAAAAGAATATCCTTGTTTTGAGGAAAATTTGTTTAAAAAATCAACCTTAATTAATACAAGCATTATAGGCTTGATGTAACAAGTTTCTAATATATATTTCTCAAAAATAAGAATAACAGCCAATGTACAGGACACGACATTGGCAACGCTAACGGAAGTTGATTGACAAGCGGCGCAAAACCACTCATGTATGTTAATCTGGTGAGTTAAGTCATTATGATAACTTAGTAGGGGATCCATGGGTGGGATATTTGAGGGAACCCTACTCAAGACACACTAAAAGGTTTGAGAAGTGTTTTTAATAGGACAATTCGCTGTTTCTGATATCGAATATGCCATGTGAAATTGTCAATGGTGAAAGTGTATTTTAAAGGGCATTTAAATCCGATTATTCCTTATTTTTTTAAATATAGCTTTATGAAACTGTGCAAGATCCCCTAATTTGACTAAGGTTAAGAAGTGTTTTATGTCAATATGAGGGTGCTGATTTCAAAAAGACACCTTACAAAATACGCCAATTGATGACAGGGATTTTAAAGGGGAATTACCCGATTTTCCCTTTTTTTTTTTTTTAACTATAGGCGTTATCAACCATGCGCAATATCCACGTATTTGACGGAAAGGGTAAGAAGTGTTTTTTTGGACAATTCGAGGGTGCTGTTCCGAATATGCACCATGCAAATTGTCAAGTTTGTTTGAAAGTGGATTTTAAAGGAGCATTACCTGACGGAATGTTCCTTATCATTTATTTTTTTTTAAATATATTTATGTGTTTTGTTAAAATTTTTGGAATACGGGCCTATATGGTTTAAGAAGTGTTTTGTGTCAATTTCAGGGTGTTTTTTGATTTCAAATAGACACCATACAAAATTACCACATGGTGGAAAGTGATTTTTAAAGGAGAATTCCACCGATTGTTCCTTATTTATTTTTAAAAAAAGCCTTATCAAACAATGCCAAGATCCACAATATGACTCCAAGTTTAGAAGTATTAGGTGAATTTGAGGGTGCTAATTATACACATACAAAATCACCCCACTTTGGTGGTAAGATCTTGCTTTTAAGGGGAAATAATTAATTTTCCTAGTATATTTTTGAAAAAAAAATGTTATCAGGGAAATAATAAGTTTAGAGCAATAGAGGTATGCTCTGGAGGGTGGGCTGCCTTGATTATCATGTGCATGTAATGTTTGTGTAAAACTGGATATTAGAATTAAAGGGCCTCTTTATGACAAATTAAATCAAATATTAACTAATTTAGAGGTGTTATAGTGTTAGAATTTGTTTACTTTTTCCTGTTCCAAATATTTTCCCTTTTGTGAGGGTGGTTCCAAGAAGGATCGTATGTTTTCATCAGTTTCCAGAGAAAAATATGTGTTTTTTTTATCATACTTCCGGTAAGTATCATTACTTGTTACCAAGTTAATAGTACTGAAAGAAAACTGTCAGAAAACGTGTTTTAGTGTCTAGAGTATTAATTTAAGTGCTTTTTAAAGTGGGTTGGGTATACATAGCAATCAACAGAAAATTGTCTTTTTAGACCCATCAAACTGGCAGGTTTTTTCAAGCACCCCAATTTCCTGGAAAGAACATAGTATCCCCTACTGGATAAAAACTACAACTCACTTCACCAGCTCATTCTCTGTTATTACGTTTTGTAAAGTTTAAAACCATAATTATTATAAATCAAACGGGGAATAAGGTGTTACATTATTTAACGAACTTATTCTTTTCCCGCCTTTCTACAGAGAGCATTCACCTACACTCATAATAATTATCTTGTGTAAAGAAACTATTTATTATAAATGCATTAGAGTATTCATTCGAAAGAACAAAGCGCAATAGAAATGTATGATCCAAACAGTGACCGTAACCTCGGGGAAGGGGCAACCCCCGTCATTGCAGACTGGTGTTTGCCCCCCCCCCCCCCCCAATGCTCTTGCCCCTGCCTGCAGTGGCTCTCGTAGAGTAAAGATAGACATGACCCCAAAAACAATTGCAACAGAAGGTTTTTTGGCATTTTCTGGTAGCGTAAGGTCAGCTAACAATATATCAAAAGTTTGCACAAAATCGAAGTCCCAGAAAGTGTTCAAACTATGACAGTAAACAAAATGGCCGCCATCCGCAACAGTTTTGAAAACATAAATCTTCGTATTCTGGCAATAAGTGCGCTTAAAGGCAAACAAGATGTCTATTCCTACTAATTCAAGCTAACCAATCCATTTTAAATCAGTTTTGATGAGTTGAGATACATCTTGAACCTCTAAATCCAATATGGCTGCCATCCGCCATTTTGGAAATACAAATTGCTAGTATCCCGGTACCGGATGTGCCAAAACGACAAAACAAGATGTCATTTCCCCCTACTAATTCTAGCATGACAAAACCATTATAAAATGGGTTTTTTTATGAAGGGAGATATCATCCTGACCTCTAAATCCAATATGGCCTGCCATCCACTATGTTCAAAAGTACAAATTTCTGGTACCCATCATGGGCCAAAATGACAAGTTTTTATTAATGTAACATAAGAAATACATTAATTGGTGGTTGTAAAGTTTTGAGAACACCTTGCTGTCTTATAAATGGACATGTCTGCTATTAAAACTGAAACCATATAGGTGTCATTTTCTATTAATTCCGGCATTAGAAATCTATTTCGGACTATTAAAATGATTAGTGGGACATGTTGTCGAAAAATTCCGTAGGCATTATGAGTATTAAATAATTCGATCACATATCTTCTTTACAGTGTAATTGTGAAATTCTTAAACAGAAAACACAATTTCCAAATTATTTACCTCATCATCACCATAATGTGGCCAGAAACACTTGTTTGCAGTAAAGTAAAATGAGAGCGACACTCTATTAACGAATTACTATTTAGTCTCTTCAAGTTCATCATATCATCGGAGATCGAGACTGGTTTAACCAGGTCCATGTTTTTGCTATGAATGTCCACAACGTTGTTGAAAACTTTTTTTGGGAAAGGGTACCTGTAGCGATGATTTCAAAGACCTCTGATGTTGAATCATTGAACAGGGACACCCTTGGGTTGCAGCCTTCATTTTCCGATTTTTGTCGATTCAGTGAGCATATTTTGTAGTACAAAATACTCTGGAACAAGCTCTTAACACAGGTACCATGGATGACTCTTGAGGAAAACAGAGAGGTTTTTGCCAACCCCCAAATTATTCTTGAAGTAGTTTTATCGCAACTGGAAAAATGCTCGGCAACGAAAAGATAGGAGAAATGTCACACTGACTAAGACTTAAGAAGATTGATATCATACACATGTTCTTCCTTGTGTCTGTCAGACCAAAAGTAAAGGTCATGACAGCCCTCTCTGCAGATTGGAGAAGTAGTATCAACAGATCGGTTTGTCTTCTCCAATTGGGTTGTTGACATAAAATTATGCCATGGGTATCAAAATGATGTTTTTTGCTATATCAACATCTGCATTTCGTTTTTTTTTTTTTCCAGCAAAAATTTGTCGAATTTGATATTCTTTCCTTATTTGCGATCCTAGTTTTGCGACGTTCATGTGTGATGTCTTTTGTGTTTGGTCAACAGGGTATCCATGGAAGACAAACGGATGCTTGTCATAAATGGTCAACCGTTGAAACCATACTAATAATCAGCATGGCAGCAACTATGAGGTGCTTCGGTCTGTAATTGCAAGCGATTGCAAAAACAGAAACATCCATCAACAACATAGTGATCAGTCTTTCGCAATGTCTCGGGCAGCAGCCTTGACAAGGACACATGTTTGTAAATGGCCATCAGAAAGTGCTCTATCTGGCTTAAAAACCACCACTTGCCTAAAAATGGATGGGATTTTGGACGGGCAGTTCGTGACAAAGCACCTTATCTAAAACAGTTCAGTTCTCCAGATTGTGATACTCTAAACAGGCATCTTTGAATAAACAGAGCTTGGCATATCGGTTAACCTTGACACAGGGAGGAGATTGCAAGGTGGTTCGAACTTTAGCTTCGTTTGGAGCTTTTTTTATTAGAAAAGTGAGCCTGTTTTCCATTTGTTTGACTATCATTCTTTGCCTACTTGGAAAGATCTTGTCATTGGAATCCTCACCAGCATTATCCCTGATGCAAGTTTCTCAAGGGCTTTTCTTTTGTGAAGTGAAGAATGCTGTTCAAAACGGCTCTGGGCCTGCAAGCTTTGAAAGTCATTCTTGTCTCTTTCCATGCGTGAGTTTATTGAAATTATGCAAAAACTTTCACATGTTGAAACTAAAAACAAAAGGCACCACACATGAACATCGCATACTAGGATCGCAAAACTAGGTAGACAGCAAATGCAACAAAATTTGCCGGGAAAAAGAAGACATCTTTCAAACATTGAGCTGGTAGCAGGCTCTCATTAAACACTAATTGGTGACCGATGCAAAAGGGAGACTGCCAAGTAATCTATGCAAAAAGGAGATGCAGATATTGATATAGCAAAAAAAGGCAGTCCCCATGCATAATGTAAGTCAAAATCAATATGGGCGAACAGACACAGATTCTATTGATTACTTATTCTCAATTATGCCAGAGAGAGGAGGAATGACCTTTACTTTCGGTCTGGCAGAGACAAGAAGGAAACATCATATGTGTATGATATAAAGGCTTCTGAAGCACGATCAGTGATAACAATTGCGCTAATCGCTGTTTGACTGTATTTTCAGGTCTTGCGAGACGACTTCATAAATATTTTATGGTTGGCAAGAAGTCTATTTTCTTCAAAGAAATCATGGGTGAACCTGTGTAACGAGCTTGTCCAGCGTGTTTTGTGCTCCAAATGTGGGATCCTGAATCGAAAGATGTGAAAGGTTGCAATGCAATGGTGTTCCTGTTCACTGGGCAGAAATTATTTTTTTAATGTAAAGGCTACCAGGGCATTATAATCCGCAGAACACTAACATCTTTAGAACCATGGATGGGTTGGTTGACCGATGGATAGGATGACCTTCCTTTTTTAATCGGTCCGCCCGATGATAGTCGCAGGAATGTACTCAGGAAGGGTATTCCAGATGTGCGAACAGTTGACGAATAAAATTATCTCGATGGTGACCATGTAAGATGTGGTGTCTAAATCGCAAGGTCAGGAAGATAGTATGACCGCCGGAGACGAGGGTCTATACTCTGAGTTTTAAGGCATCAGTTGGCAGGTAGTTCAGGAACCTCCTCATAGACTATGCGGTTGGTAGGTTGTAGTTTGTCTACTGCCTCTTCGGTGTTATCAACCCTGAAAGATGTCTACCAAAAACCTCCACTTGTAATACTCCCACTCTAGGAGGGAAACTTATTTAACAGCTTTTGTGAACAAATGCCCACTAAAATTCACTTTAAAACAACCATCCTCATCTGTATTTCTTATACCTCAAGTTACAATCAAAAAAAGAAACACCGTATTTCAATTTTTTGCCCATCTGTATCAGAGATGAAAAGAAAATTCATACGTTTCACATGGCAGCAGATGGCCAAGCCATATTGGAATTTAGAGGCCAAGATGATATCTCAACTAATAAAATCCATTTTAATGGATTTGTAATGCTTAGAATTAGTAGGAAAATGATCTCTTTTTGTCATTTGGCCCATCGGCACCCAGGATACACTAATTGGTAATTTTTCAACATGGCGGATGGCGGCATATTGGATTTTGAGGGTTAAGGTGATATCATAACTTCATAAAACTCATTGTAAGGATTTGTTATGCTAGAATAGTAGGGGAAATGACATCTGTTTGTTCTTTGAGCTCAATTTATTGCACAGCAGAGGCAGAGATATGAGGATTTAGGTTTTTCAAAATGGAGGATGGCGGCCATTGGTTTATGTAATAATTGTGAACACTTTTCTGGGACTTCGATTTTGTGCAACTGTTTGAGTATATATTATACTGACCTATACTTACCAGAAAAATGCCCAAGGACAACCTTTCTGTGTGCAATTTTTTGGTTAGTGTGGGTATATGTCATATTTTGATCCTACTTACTCCCTCCCCAAACGAAAATGTCTGGATACACCACTGTGATAAAAAAGGATCTAAAAAGGTTCCAGCCTGAAAAAAAAATGGTGAGTAGTATCAATATATGGTCACTGCAACAATAAGTCAGCAAAACAACTTGTCCAACGGAGATCATGTGTATTAAGGCTCAGTCACACAGCCGATTGTTTTGCTAGAAAACCACTTCAGACTGCTAAGACTGGTGCCGATTGGCCAATTTTCGAAATCGTGAGCAGTTGTTTTCTTTTAATATGTAGTTTGGACAAGGTCTGGGCTGTTCTGTACAATCTTCGGTAGTCTTACCGATTATTTGCTAGAAAAATGTTCAGATGTCCCAAATATTCAAAACTGGTGCCGATTGGCCATTTTTAGAAAATCGTGCTGTAATTTTCTTTTTCGGGGTAGTTTTGGCCAAGTCTAGGAGTGTCCTGTACAGTTCTGCAGTCTTGTGTGGTCGGAAGCACGTGGCAAATTTTGAAAAAAAAAACGGCCACAATTTTTCTTGCAGCTTAAATAAATCGTTGGTGGGTTTGGAAAACTTGTGCTGTCATGGTGTAAGGTTTGGACTGATTGGGAACTGAAAAAGTGTCTGCTTGTCTTGTTGATTTTTGATGTGTCGCCTACTGCTAGGCGATTGATCATCTCTTGTATTGTAAGTTTTGGTAAGTTTGAACAAGACTGCAGCCGATTGAAAAAAATGTGGTCTTGTGTAGTTGGGTAGAGGTTCGAGGTAGGGTCGCGTCGCGGGTTGTCTTATATGTGACTGCGAACCTTTCTTGGCGTCAACAACTAGGCGAACAATCGACGAGCAGGCTTGACAGCACATGTCACCAACTTGTGCCGTCGTTTCAGGTCTGTGGACGGCTCGGGGGACTGAACAAGTGGCGTCGCCAATTAAACAGATTGGATCTTGTTGATTCATGATGCTGTCGCCTATGCTAGGGTGTCAGCACATGGTCTCGTTGACGACGTGGAGATAACTCGCCATATAATCATCCATGGTCGGTATAAATTTGCAGTCGTGACAAGAATGTAGCCGATTTTGACAAAAAAATGCATGTCTGTGTAGTCGGGAAGAGGTGGGGTCGGGAGCTGTTTCTGTGTTGACCGTACCTTTAGGCATGGAAAACGCCCCCCAATGCCAAATCGAGCAAAATCGTGTCCGATTCCCCCCCCCGCCCTGACACAAGACAGAAGAACAATGGATTATAAAACTGCATGCTATGATTCAGATTTTGAAAAGCCCGGTGCCAAAACATGTAGGTGTATTTATCAGTCCATCATGAAATACACATGGACAATCTGCAGTTGTGCTAAAAACGGTTTTCGGCCTTTGTGCCAGAGTCAGAGGCCACTTGTAAAAATTAAGGCATAACTATTCATTTAAAGGGACATCTTGACAGTTCACCTTGTCCCGGTGGTGCCAGTGGTGGGGGGGGGGATCACAAGATAGACCCTCTTTTCTAACTTTTTTTGTATACCCGTGACCCCCTTTTTTGTCAATAAAGGGTGGAACTGTATTCACCGTTTACCTAGAGACGTTATGTAGGTTCCCCTAAGGTAGACCAAAATGAAGATTAAAATTTGTAAACTGGAATGTATACAATCGGGTAATAGAGTCTACACTGGTATAAGATTTCAATGATGATCAAAGAGTGATTAGAAGCGCACTTCAAGCAAGGATTCAATAGCACATAAGGCGTTTTGACGTACATAGTGATCATGTGTGTTTAAAAGTTTAAAACCGCACTTTGAATAAGATATAAAAAAATATATCGAGAGAAATAAGTGACTATGTAATGTCTAATAAAATTTCCCCTAATAAGGGTAGTGAAGCATCGATATGATGTGAATTAATTGTGGTGGTGAGTACATCTCCATATTGTAAATATGTAAAACGATTACATTTGTTTCATGAGAGAGAATAATAACTAGGAAAAGTATTAAATTGGTTGAATCAAGATTGATGCCCAAATTTCGAAAAATACTGTGTAAGTATTGCACAAATCGAAAACGAAACTTCCATGTAAAAGAAATGCAGTACGAGGTACCGGGTGGAAGTTGTATTGAAAAGAGAAAAGTACTATGAAAAATTAGGAAAATGGTAGGATTTTATGATATTTGAAGTTAAAAAGCACCAAAAGTTAAATCATAATAGTCTGACGCGTGAAGAAAAAAATATTGTGCCCATATAAGACGGTGTAAAGTTAAAATTAGTAACCACGGATCCTAACAGAATGTAGGAATCTTAGCGTGGACTAGTAAGAAAAATATTGGGCCATATATATTAATTTTCCTATCAGTGTATCATACACCCGACACGCAATAGTAGCCTACGTACGGTGCTTCTCTATTTGTACCTCTACCACACTTCACTTCAAATTTGAGGTGATGGTGATTTTTTTGAGAATACCATGCTCCAATAAACCTACAATTATATTATCTTGATAATAGTCCTCTTTCCGAACACAACTTTTTGGCACTAAACTTTCCGTAAATATACACTATAAAACCGACCTCTTTTACGGTATTTCACATTTTAACGGGAAGAACTAATATGGCGCCTTGTCTACTTACGTGGCTTACCACACTTCCACGCGCGAGGCGGCCAAACCGCGCACCCCACCCCCATAATAGAATGGGATAACCCACTCTAGGATTTGAGAGGTTTTACTCCAATCACAACCCAACGCTTAAACACACTATAACCTTTTTAGCTGATAACACCTTTTCTCTTTTCTATATGATTCCTAGGGTAATATACACCCTACATGATTAGTAGGCCTACATACGGCGGCAGTTTTACTAATGTACTTCCATCCATTTTCAATGAAAAATGTATTGGATGGGGATTTTGAGAATACCATACTCCAATCAACCTAAAAAGAATATTATTTCAATAATACTCGCTTTCCGACACAACTTTTTTGAAACCTTTGGTATTTTATGTCAAAACCCGACCTCTCTCATTACGGTATTTACCACACGAAAATAACTAGCCATGCGCCTCGTACATTTTGTGCGGCTGACCACCCCTATACCACAGTGGGAAAACCCGCCCTGGGCTTAGAGAGGTTATATCCAATCCACAACGGAACTCCACTACACCGAAACACTTGCTGATCGCTCTTTTTCTTGCTCTTACGTGATTGGTGGATCACAACTTCTGAGATTTCGTTGGATCCAGTACGATACATAAAACTAAATGCACTCACATCTCGATGCTACCATGAATCAAAAATTTCTCCAACACTCTATAGTGTATACTTTTCGGTGTTCTCCCTTTTTCAATAAATCCGCATACCCGATTTAATGGCAACAACCGACGATCATTCTAAGATGGAATTTCTCTGTGCCGAACTCCATGGCCAAACACTTCCAACTAATCCGTGGAAGGGACTTAGACGACTCGATACTCGGGACGACACCGTTAATATTCGCAGTGGCCAACATCTTCACCTCTTGAAAGACAACTTTCGCCTGAAATTTCAGTCTTGTGAAACACTAGCAGAGAAGTTACGTTCTCATATCATCAACCGTGACCGGACTAGGGGTTTCTGAACACAACCATCCGCATAGAGACCAAATGATGCGGACCCAAGTGGATGACTCCAACGCCATCGCTTCCGTTTGCTTCCCGGTTCCAATGCTTTTAAGAAACTACACGCCAACAGCTGTCTGCAACTTGCAACAGGTATGAAAAAAAAGCTACACAAGAGGATCACTAGGGCCCTCCAGTCAGTTCTGGATCTGATAGAGGAGAAAATCACCGAGAGGAGAGAAGCTGCCTGCACATCTTCAAACTTCATCACTGACTCAGCCCAAAAACGAAGAGCACAACTTGAGTTTTGCAAACTTGCCAACCGCCACGGAGAGAAACACACAATTTCTTCAAACCAACCGCCGGGGTAGGACCCCCTTCCTTCAATTCACATCAGCAAACGTACTCAGAAAGTAGTATTCAACAACCTCCCAATGGTCCTTAAGGGACCCCCACCCGATTTCCAAAAAGAGTTTGTTATGTGTGTCATTCTTGAATTTTCTTTCTATTATATATATTTGCCTCATATTTCATGTTCAATCCATTTCTTCACTTCCAAAATTACATATAATCATAAACAGTTCTATAAAAAATAGTTTGATTCTCTGACTCTCCACTTTAATTTCCAAAAAAAATTCCAACACGCTCTTATTTTAATATTTTACTTTGAGTCAGACTCTTAATCCGTAATTATCTTATTTTGGGGGATGCACCTTTTCCGTCAGTGTACAAACTTTATTTAAGTGTTATCCCACAATTTTCATTTTAAACGCTCTCATACCATTCACTTTTAAATTTCAATCTCTTTAAAAACTAACGAGATTTATTTCTCCCTCAATATTTTCTCAACACTACAATTTATTTATGGGGCTTAGTTTTAATTTAATTTGATATAATGTTCACTTTCTCAAAATGATCGAGTTTAATTTTTCACACATTCCCTTTTTCCCGCCGACCCAAACCGATCACAAATCTCTGCAAATTCAATCCCATTAAATTATAATATGCTGATTTCACTCGGATCAAACGCTGTCCACAACAATCATTTAGCACCAATCAAAACGCTCCAAACCACAGTAGCCTCTAGCTGATTGGGAGTGGTACCGAGCACTGTGCACGGGCCGGTTACACTGGGATCCCACGACCGTGCTTGGGATCACGCGCCATTCACGGTCACGAATCACGTTGCGTAGTGCCTTATACACGGGCTCCCTGAGCTCTCATTGCGCCCATTTTTTTCTTACTAGTCCACGCTAAGATCCTACCATTCTGTTATGATCCGTGGTCTACTAATTTTAACTTATACACGTTATATGAGGCACATATTCTTGTCTTCTACGCTTCAGCTATTATGATTATATTTACTTGGTGCTTTTTTTAACTTCAAATCATCATAAATCCTACACATTTTCCTAATTTTTGCCTAGTCTTTTCTCTGTTCATACAACTGCAACCTTTTCGGTACCTAGTTACTGCATTTCTTTTCATGGAAGTTTTTCGTTTTCGATTTGTGCTAATATTTATCACGTATTTCTTCGAAAATTGAGCACAATCTGATCAACCCAATTATTCCACTTTCCGTTCCGCCATCCACCGCTCAGCTTCGTTTTTACTCTTCCCACTCCCATCCTACGTTGACCCCCCCTCTTCGTTTCCCACGTTCCTCGCTCTCTTCCCACCCTCCTTTCCCCGACCTTACTGCACCTCCGCACCATCACCCTCTTCCTGCACCTCCACCTCTTTCCACTACACTCCTACCCCCCTCCCCTTAACAACACCCTCGTCCTTTTTGTCTTTTTCGTCCTTCCCCCCCGACTCCTCTGTCCTGCCCTCAATCCCTGCCGTTCTCCACCCCAATATATATTGCTTCCACTTTCTGCCACCTTCCCTCTCTGCACTCCACTTTTTGTCCTCGGTCACTGTCCTCTCCTTTTTTTATTGCCTTTTTTGTGTAAGACGTTTCCTGTGTATTATTCTCCTCCGCATGAAACAAACTAACGATAATTTTACCATATTTACAATACTGGAGATGTACTCACCACCACAATTAATTCACCATCATACGATGCTTCCTACCCTTATTCGGGGACATTTTATTAGCATATTACATATTCACTTATTTCTCTCGATTTTTCTTATTTTTTATACTTATTCAAATTGCGGTTTTAAACTTTCAAATCACACATGATCACTATTTCTTCAAAAGGCGCCTTATTTGCTATGGAATCCTTGCTTCGAATTAGCGCTTCTTAATCACTCTTTATCACAATTGAAATCTTATACACCAGGGTAGACGCCCTTTACCGATTTTATACATTCAAAGTGCTTTACAAATTTTCATCTTCATTATTGGTCTACTTAGGGGAACCTATCATCAGTCTCTAGGAATCGTTGAAACAGGTCCACCCCCTTTATTGAACATACACATGGACAAGTCTGAGTTGTGCTAAACAAAAAACGGTTTTCTGCCTTTGTGCCAGAGTCAGAGGCACTTGTAAAAATTAAGGCCATCATTAAAGACATATTTACAGTTTCACCTTGTCCGGTGGTGCCAGTGGTGGGGGGCACTCAAGATAGACCCCTTTTTCTAACTTTTTTTTGTATACAAGGACCCCCTTTTTTGTCTTACTGTTTTACCCAATAACCCCCTTTTTAAAATCTTACTTTTTTTTTTTTTTTTTTTTTTTTTTTTAAACAATTTGTAAAATCCAAATCAAAATTTTGCACACGCTTCGCGCACAGTTTGACAATTTTATAATTTCATTGCAACTGTTGAAATCTGGAAGATGACAAACGTCCTTTAAGTTACATACTGAATGACACCATTCGTATTCAGGCTGTGTATTGAAAACCCTTATTGTTTTGGTACATAACTACTTTTTTTCAAAAAACTAAAATTATACAAAAAAATGAAGAAAAGAGTTTTTAAAAAATTTAAAAAATGATAGGAAAATAACATTTGAATTTTTAATGACGTTACTTACGACGTATTTAAAAAAATTTGCTCGGTTAAAACGATTTTCATAGTACGTATTCTTACATTAAAAAAAAAGTAAGTTACAAAAGACGTAATTAGTCCGGAAACTCTAATAAACGTCCGTGTATAAATCATACTTTTTTTCAACATGTGTAGTATATTTTTTAGCCACTGTTTATTTACATTTTTCTGCTTCCAAATTGTAATTTTAGTTAGGTATAGTAGTAAAAGCGTGATGATTATTGAATAATTGGGGGTTTACCGTAATTTAAAAGGTAAAGTCTGGTAAAATTAGGAACATTTTAAACATGCGTGTGGGAGATGTTTTGCATATACCCTGACTTTGATGGCGGATAGTGGACAAGGGCTTCAAGACAAGTGATCTCAGGTGGCAATGGGAGGGAATGTGAAAGCCATAACGTCACTCCTTAGTTCAGGCCCGACGCGAAGAACACCCCCCCCCCCCCATATAGGGAGTACGCTAAACCCTACACAGCTACAACTTACAAACTCCTATGTGATTGAAAAAGGAAAAAATGCACTAAGTCCAGAAAGAAGCGTTGGACGTCATCAAACCAAGACTTCATATGGGCACGAAATCGCTGACCGGCCCAGCGACACCGCCGTAACGTTGCATCCCGGGTCATGGGACGGGGGGCCCGGAAGGGCCTGGTTGAATCCACCAGAAGTGCGACTTTTCTTGTTCCCTCTTCCCTCACTCCTTCAGTCCTCCGGCATCGCCCTGGAAGCTCTTGACTAATCAGTGCGGGCAGTATATAAGTTGTAATGCCGAAGAGGACAAACTTAACTTAGCTAGCGCCAAATGTCTTTAACGGGTGCGGTGTAGGAGCAGAGCCTCTGTTGGGGTTCAGGGAGGAGCCCCGGAAAGCTTGGATTTGAGCTATTCCGAACCTTCAAGATGGCCACTTTTCAGGGGTAAATAGTAATCAATTCGAAGAAAAGACTGGTTTCTTACTTTGCTCAGTGAGACGAGATTGTACTGCCACGGGAAACAGTACAACCGAAGTATGGGATCGTTGGTTTGGCACCAAGATGTTGGGTTCACAGATTGGCAAACAACAGTTCGTTCATCTTAATTTCCTCTCTTTGAATGAATATCTAAATTACGGTAAAGTCATTGAATCATGTAGAAGCTCGAGTGATATTAGGAACTAAGAGAAGCTCATTTTAAATCGAGCATGCTTACCTACTTGATAGCTGTTAACTTTTAGGGACAATAACCATGATAACAGTGGCTCTGCAATACTATACCAGATAAAAACGAATGTAATTCACTTTGTTGCCTCACAATACGAGGTGATTGTTATCAAATAGTGCCATTATTTGCTGAAGCCAATGAATCATGATGTGCATTCGTTAGTCACTAATATTCAGGGGAAAATAAGATGACATTTGATTCATTTTCAAGAAAATGTGCACATACTAGACGGGGGAACACACGTAGAATGGGTGTTTATAATTTTAGAAAATTTATTTCATAAAATTATTATGTACAGGAGCGCCACCTTTGAAAATGCTGCGAGATCTTCCCGCTGACCTAATATCATGAATAATAATGATATTATTATATTGATATTCAAGTATTGTAAGAGTAAGTTATATGATTCGCTTGATAAAAATGAGACATATCAATTTTAAACTTCTTGAGGTATATGCAATAAGCATGTTGTAAACTAATTTTACCGATTTGGATGGCAACAACCTTTGGAAATACTTGGTCGACTACCGCTATCCTTTAACGTTACCTTCTCTATCTCCTTCCTTCCATCAAGCAACGAGGAACCTGAGGCTCAATTATGTTACATTGATCCAATCAGCATTACATCATAGGAAGGGGCTGGGTTTTCACTCATGCAAGTGATACAAGATGTTTTTCAAGGACTGCAGTCATCCATCGCATCAAAATAACTTTGCATTGGGCTTCACGACCAGCATCGTTTGTGTTTGTTTGAGAAGTAAAAACCTCATGCTTACACAAGAATATGTTGATTGGAATTACATTCATGCTAAACCAATTAATTTTCTCAAAAATCGTCATCATG